>ONZH01005341.1:0-80628 GCA_900303285.1 Rhinella marina | reverse complement strand
TTGGAGAGAGGGCCTGTAGGTGGGGGGCAGGCTGGGGGGAAGGGTGAGCTGGAAGAGCCAGAGGAGTGCCCCTGGGCTAGCGGTGTTGGTGGTGACAAACAGCCGGTGTAGTAGAATGACGACGCAGGACCCCAACTTAAAAATTTAGCATCAACGGTACAATTGTCAATTTGAGCTCGATCAAGTGTGGATGACTTTTTAGATGGATTGCATGTGGTCACTCTCCCTGGACCCAAGTCCCCTTCTCTGATGTGCTAGCCCAGAACATTCTCTGCCCAATTCGCAAGACCTTTTGCAGTCTCCATGTGCTGACAGTGGGATTTAAGTGTTGTCTGAGGAGGTGGTGGACAATGGCGAGACACAGTGTCGGGGTGAGGTAGTTGTTATGGGAAGCAAATTACAGTGGGGACTCTTGGGGGCTTTCTCATGATGGGACAGATTCAACTTGGGTGGATCAGCACAGGAACAGATCAATTTTTTTTTTTGTGTGTTTATTTAACTTTTATTTAGCACAAATAACCACAGAGATATTTATTCGTTTTCTTCGCTGCGCAGTCTGGCGTTGGGGTTCGTCACTTTGATGGCGAGCTGTGCCGCTCTCTCCACAATGGTCTTTAGGTTCTTGAGGAGATGTTGTGGGGAATCGCACAGAAACTTGTGCTCATCAACAGATCCTCGAGCCCTTGACATTGTGGACCAGGAATTTGCGGAACCCTGTGGGCAGTGTGTTTGGTCTTCTACTTGCTACCGTAATCCAATGTTGGGCCATATAGATTCGCAGGTAAAATTTTTCCACTATCCAAAAAAAAATACGCAGTTTGGCAAAAATAAACTGGAAACTGGAACTGGAGGCCTGTAAGACCTCCGGAAAAATTGTTTGGAGAGAGGACCTGTAGGTGGACCTCCGGAAAATTGTTTGAGAGAGGGCCTGTAGGTGGACTCCGAAAAAATTGTTTGGAGAGAGGGCCTGTAGGTGGACCTCCGGAAAAATTGTTTGACAGAGGGCCTGTAGGTGGACCTCCGGAAAAATTGTTTGGAGAGAGGGCCTGTAGGTGGACCTCCGGAAAAATTGTTTGAAGAGAGGGCCTGTAGGTGGACCTCCGGAAAAATTGTTTGAGAGAGGGCCTGTAGGTGGACCTCCGGAAAATTGTTTGAGAGAGGCCTGTAGGTGGACCTCCGGAAAAATTGTTTGAAGAGAGGGCCTGTAGGGGGGCCCTCCTGAAAAATTGTGTAAAAGAGTGCCAGTTGGACCTCTAAAAAATGGCGTTTTTTTGGTCAGCGTTAGGCAAAGACGATATGGAGGAGGAGGAGGAGTAGGAGGAGGAGTAGAGAAGAGGAATCGGATACATAAGTTAATGTTAATCTTTAGCTGTTTCCCCCGGAGGAGATTTGAATTCCGGTGAAATCCAGGCTTTGTTCATTTTAATAAGCGTCAGCCTGTCAGCGCTGTCAGTTGACAGGCGTGTACGCTTATCGGTGATGACGCCACCAGCTGCACTGAATACCCGCTCTGATAGCAACGCTAGCGGCAGGGCAGGCCAGAATCTCCAAGGCGTACAGCGCCAGTTCAGGCCACGTGTCCAGCTTTGAAACCCAGTAGTTGTATGGGAGCAGAGTGATCGCTAACGGACGTTCGTATGGTCAGCTAGGGTACTACCTCACCATCTTTCTGTACAGCTCCCCCCTACTCTGCCTAGACTGGGGACAGGTGACAGTGTCTTGCTGGGGTGACATAAAACTGGCAAAGGCCTTGTAGAGCGTTCCACTGCCAGTGCTGGACAAGCTGCCTGCTCGGCTCCTCTCCCCCGCTACTTGGCCCACAGAACCATGCCCTCTGCCGCTAGCGGCGTCAGATGGGAAGAATTGTTTCAGCTTGTGCACCAGGGCCTGTTGATATCTATTCACTCTCATACTCCTTTCCTCTGCAGGGATGAGAGTGGAAAGGTTCTGCTTGTACCGTGGGTCCAGGAGAGTGAACACCCAGTAATCTGTGTTTGAAAAAATTCTTCTAACGCGAGGGTCACGGGATAGGCAGCCTAACATGAAGTCTGCCATGTGCGCCAGAGTCCCAACACGTAAGAATTCCCTCTCCAAACTAGACTCACTCTCCATTTCCTCCTCCTCCTCCAAGTCCTCCTCTTCAGCCCATACACGCTCAAGAGTTAAGGACTGAGCACTGGTACCCTCTACTGTCTCGCCGACATTCTCCTCCTCTTCCTCCTCATCTCATCCCCCTCCTCCGATACGCGCTGAGAAACAGACCGGAGGGTGTCTGGCTATCAAGCGACGTATCTTCCTCCACCGTCTCTTGTGACAAGCGCAAAGCTTCCGACTTCATGCTGAGCAGTGAGTTTTTCAACAGGCAAAGCAGCGGGATGGTGAGGATGATAATGGCGGCATCGCCGCTGACCATCTGTGTTGACTCCTCAAAGTTGCTCAACACCTGGCAGATATCAGACATCCACGTCCACTCCTCATTGTAGACTTGAGGAATCTGAGAGACCTGACTACCAGTTCTGGTGGAAGTTGACATCTGGCAGTCTACAATCGCTCTGCGCTGCTGGTAAACCCTGGATAACATGTTTAATTTCGAATTCCATCTCGTGGGCACGTCGCACAACAGTCGGTGAGCGGGCAGTTGTAGGCGGCGCTGCGCTGCCTGAGAGTGGCAGCATCTGTGGTCGACTTGGCGAAATGCGCACAGATGCGGCGCACCTTGGTGAGCAAATCAACAGATTGGGGTATGTCTTGAGGAACCGCTGAACTATGAGATTGAACACGTGGGCCAGGCATGGCACATGTGTCAGTCTGCCGAGTTGCAGAGCCGCCACCAGGTACGCCCATTGTCACACACAACCATGCTGGCTTGCAGGTTCAGCGGTGCCAGCCACACATCAGTCTGCGCCGTGATGCCCTGTAACAGCTCTTGGGCGGTGTGCCTTTTGTCACCTAAGCTCAGCAGTTTGAGCACCTCCATCTGGCGCTTACCCACGGCAACTGCTGCTGCGCCTAGAGCTACCGACTGAAGGGGCGCCGTGCCCACGGATGGTAATTCGGTGGAAGAGGAGGAGGGGGTCGGAGGAGGGAGGAGGCATAGTACGTCTGAGAGACGTGACCGAGTAGGCCCCGCAATCCTCGGTGTGGGCAGTACATGAGCGGCCCCAGGGTCAGTCTCGGTCCCAGCCTCCACCAAGTTAACCCAATTGTGCCGTCAGTGAGATATAGTGTCCCTGCCCGGCAGCACTTGTCCACGTGTCCGTGGTTAGGTGGACCTTCTCAGAAACAGCGTTGGTCAGGGCACGGATTATGTTCTCTGACACGTGCTGGTGTAGGGCTGGGACGGCACATTGGGAAAAATAGTGGTGGCTGGGGACCGAATACCGAGGGGCAGCCACCGCCATGAGATTGCGAAAGGCCTTGGTCTCTACCAGCCTATAGGGCAGCATCTCCAGGCTCAGCAATTTGGAGATGTGGACGTTGAGGGCTTTGGCATGTGGGTGGGTGGAACTGTATTTCCTATTGCGCTCCAGCGTCTGGTGTAAAGACAGCTGAACGCTGCGCTGGGACACATTGGTGGATACTGTGGAGGATCGTGGAGGCGAAGGTGTGGTTTTCCGGCGAGAGGCGCTCGTGCCGGGGTCCTAAGCAGGGGGTTGACTATCAGAAGCAGCGAGTGACACAGGGGAAGGAGCAGTGGTGTGACCCGCAGGAGGTGGTGAACGACCTTGGTTCCATTGAGTGGGGTGTTTAGCACTCATATGCCTGCGCATGCTTGTGGTGGTCTAGGCCTCGCCACGGGAGCTTCACTACGTGAAACAGTTGCTGCTGATGCACCAGCTCTGGCCCTGCTTCTCCCTCTGGCCACACCACTGCCTCTTACAACCTGTTCTGGTGCAGCACTCGCCTCTGCCTCAGAAGCACTGTCTTCACTCGGCATATCAACCCAGCTTGGGTCAGTCACCTCGTCATCCTCCGATTCCTCAGTCTGCTCCCCCCTCGGACTTCCTGCCCTGACAACAACTTCACCACTGTCTGACAACTGTGTCTCCTCATCGTCCGACACCTCTTTAAAAACTTCTTCCACTAACTCAACATTGTTATTATCATCATCATCACCCATAGACTGCGACAGTTGGAAAACTTGGGCATCGGGAACGAGGTCAGCAGAAACCTGAGAAGTGGTTTGTGACTCTGTGAAGGGTCAGGAAACAGTTCCTGAGAGTATGCCGGGTCGCATTCAAATTTTCCTGGGAGGCGGGCAGACTGGGGGAAGGAGGTTGAGGTGGAGGAGCCAGAGGAGTGCTCCCTTGGGTAACGTGGGTGGACTGCGTAGAAGACTGACTGGTGGACAAATTACTTGAAGCATTGTCCGGAATCCACAACATCAGCTGTTCGCACTGTTGTGGTTTCAACAGTCCTCTACCACGTGTCCCTATAAGTTCAGACATGAAGCTAGGGAGTGTAGCTCTGCGGCGTTCCACAGCTCCCTCATCAGCAGGTACTGTCTCACCCTGCCCAGGACCACGGCCTCTGCCCCCTGCAATAATTGAATGCCCACGCCCACGCCCTCGTCCTCGTCCTCGACCCTTAGCCCTGGGGTTCAACATTTTCTGTATATAAGTGTATTTAATAAAAAATAAATGGGCCTGGTGTACTGAAACCCACAAAATTGTTCAGTCTGGTTTAATTAAGTGACATAAAGAAAGTGTCACCTGGACAGAAAATACGGATTGGAGTGAGTGGACAGCTGAACTGTGACACACAGAATGGTTCCACACTGCTGTGTGAAATGGATTTGTATCACTGAGCTAAAACAACAAAAAAACTATTTTTTTATATATTTTTTTTTATATTTTTTTATGTTTTGTTTTTTTTGGAACGTGATGTGCAGAAACTATCGTAGACCTAACTCACACCCTGTTAATGGTGGCTATTTAGACTGCGACCCAGACAAATGTCGCACAGAGATTTTTGGGATCAAGCTATATACGTGACAGGCAGCAAAAGACTTGGTTGTATTAAGTGACGTACAGAAAGTGTCAACTGGACAGAAAATACGGATTGGCGTGAGTGGACAGCTGAACTGTGACACACAGAATGGTTCCACGCAGCTGTGTGAAATGGATTTGTATCACTGAGATATAACATAAAAAAAAAGGGGGGTTATATATGGCGATAGCTGCACTACTAGTGCCAGCCAGCCAGCCAAGCCAGGAGACAAAAAAAAAATGTCTTGTAGCCTTTAGAAGGGCTGTTGGGTTCTTTGTGGGTGATTCCTGCCTAACAGAGAACTAAATGCATGCCCTAACACTCTCCCTGAAACGCAGCAGCTCTATCCCTAACGACATCCAGACGGCATCTGAGCCGAGCACCGCTGCCAGTCACTAGTATATTCCAGGGTCACCTGATCAGGCCAGCCAACCCCTGCTATCGACATGTAAGGGCCCCACGTGATGCTGGGTGTACCGCAGAGTCTCCTGGCTTGTGATTGGCTGAGTTTATAGGCTCCAAAAAAGCACGATGCGGAAGTTGCCATTTCCTCGAGTATGGCGAGATACTCGTCTGAGCAGCGAGCACTTACGAGTACCCTAATACTCGAACGAGCACCAAGCTCGGACGAGTATGCTCGCTCATCTCTATTCTTCACCAAAAATTTAAAATGTTATATCTTTTTGTTTGAAGTGTGAAATGTGGCAAATGGTTGAAAAGTTCCAGGGGGCCGAATACTTTCGCAAGGCACTGTATGTATGATTGGTAATAGTTTATGTTTGTTGCATAAAACAACTGCACATACTATTAAGCAAAACAGAAATAGCAATCAGCTCACCTTTCCCACAGATATCCAGTCCTGATGCTCTGGTTGTACTCCTTGTTTACAAGCATCAAGCATGTGACCATTGCAGACAATCAGTGGCTGCAGCAGACACGTGTTGTCCCTTACTGGCATTACCCTTCACTGTGCCATGATCGACTGTTCCCTGCATAGCAGGTCTGTTGGGTGATATGATATGATGTAGCCCTTAAACTTCTTATGTCGCCCGCTTGACCAGACCATGAACTCTAAGGGTATGACCACAGGGTCAGATTTCTTAATGTAGATTTGATAGCCAAAACCAGGAGTGAATTAAAAAAAAAGAGAAATCTCATCTGTCCATTGTACTGTACTTTATCTACTTTTATGATTCACTCCCGATTATGACTTCCAAATCTACATCAGAAAACCTGACCGTGTGGCCATACTTTTAGAGATGGGCTTCATATAGTACTGATCAAAATGAAATAGGACAACTTTTATATAGTTTTATTCATGCATCTTTACATTTTATAAGTAAGAACATTTCCAAAAATATCAGAGAATAGTGATGACAGGGAGTAACAATTTATTTAAACTTATAGTTTCCAATTTCTTTGCATTTTGGCTTTTCCTTTGACTCTTGACACCATCTGCCATCATATGTTTGATCTTGGTCCATTCTCTTTCTCAAAAATGTGCTAATGAAATTTTTAGCTCTATAGGCACTTTTGTTGGAGCTAAAGCCTCATATAGTAATAATTTCCTTTGAGCTAGTATCAAATCAAGGAACAGAGATTTATATGAAAGCCTTACCCTATAGTACAAGCTATAGAGATAATAAAAAAGAATGAATGACATTTAGCTGTAGGTCTACACAACTTTACTTTTTAATAATATGAATCTGTATTAAACCACACTGTAGAATCCCAGATGTGTTACATACAGTTCATAGATCAATCAGCTCCAAGACGTATATTCACAGTCTTCCATATGTTTCAAATAATATTACTTATCAATGTTGCTGTATATTCCAATATTTCACCTCAAAGATTAAAAATAAATTATATGTTCAGAGTCAATTCTGGAATAGTTAAATATGCAGGATAAGCCATATAAGAAACTTAAGAATAAATTCTTAAAGTTCCAGTTATTAAAAAAATTGGTTTAGATGACCATTTACTTTTATTGTGGGGCAGCTGTCGGATGGATGGATTATTCCATCAGATTGTCAAGAAAATACAGAGCAGCATAGGAGCAAGGTTTTATCTGTGCTTTCTTATGAATAGGATTCAATGTTGCCTTTTTTGTATCTAGACTGTATATACCTGCAACAGATATACCAAAATTGAAGTACAACATTCTCTTATGAAATAGGGAAAAATTCAACATGTAGGTTAGAAGTAGTTAAAACTTTATAACTAACTCCTAGCATTTACATTTTTTTTCGCAAAACTGATGTGATTTTACCTTCATTTTTGTGAAAGACATATATTTATATTGATATAACAGCAACATGGGAACAAGCCTACATCTGACAATTATATAATAATGGGATGGGATCATATTATTTGGCATCTGGTATTGTGTATGCAAATTATCTTCTGTCATTGTTCTATTGATGTTTTATTGTCTATGTTTGCATGTTATGTTTGCATGGTACTTATACTAATGAGAACTTCCATTATGGAAGTGCTCATTAGTACAGAAGAACCGGGAAGCTGTGAATGCAGCACTTTTTTTTTGTTTGGGTCTGATCTGAGGTCTGCTTGGGGGAGGGGGGGTCACTCACATTGGGGCTCTGATCAGAGGTCTGCCTTGGGAGTCATTCCCATTGGGGCTCTGATCTGAGGTCTGCCTTGGGGGTCATTCTCATTGGGGCTCTGTTCTGAGGTCTGCTTGGGTTTTATTTTTTTGCATTGGGGTCTGATCTAAGGTCTTGTTGGAGGTCTTATGAAGATTGGGGATCTGAGCTGAGGTCTGATTGAGGGTCCTATTAACCTTTGGGGTCTGAGCTGAGGTCTGATGAAAAATATTTTTTTCCTTTTTTTCCTCCTCTGTCTTATCGGCAGGTATGTCTCATAGGGCAAAAAATATTGTGAGTTGCATCATATTTGAGGCATGAAAACATATATTTTGTAATTTAGAAATGTTTACTTCCAGAAACAAGTTCCTTTCTGGTTCTGTGCCAATCATAGAATCCATTCTTGGATTTCATCATGAGCTACAAATAATGTCTTGTCCAGGATCTTATTATGTAAAGTTTGTATTTGACCTACAGTACGTATTGGAATACCTGCATGTTCCAATAAATCATTGCCTGTGGACATAAAATGCATGTGAGACCTTACCTGTAGATAGACCACATGTAGTTCTCTGGATATAATTTTGCTCCTTGTATTATACTTCCTGCCCTGGCTCTATAAAGGGAATTTGTCACCTACTGTACCTATCAAACAGCATGCGTAGACACATAACTGTAGTTGACCTTATTAAAATGCTGTTTTCTGTTGGTTTTTTTCCAAGCTATGCTCAGTTCCCAAGCTATGAGACTTTTTCTTAATATGCAAATTAGGTTGTTGGTGCACTGAGCGCATCACCATTGATCTTGTTGAACCCAAGTTCTACACTTTACAGTGGCCAGTCCCTTCCTGAATGCTTTGATTAATAGGGGCAAAACAGAACAGTGGCAAAACAGTGAAGGAGGGGTTGACCACAGAAAGAGTGGAACAAGGTGATGCCCTCACTGCACCAAAGGCCTAATTTGCATATAAAGAAAACGTATCAACTTGAGTCTATGCAAATTGTTGGACTAGCAGGTCACTGGTGACAGACTCCCTTTAACTTTCTTCTTTGTTTGGACATTTAGGAAGGCGATCAGCTTTGTTTTTTTTTCTCAGTCAGACCATTCACTCGTACCAGAGGGAAGGGGATGAGTTACTCAATTAGAACATCATACATTACATTGAGCAGTTCAATGCTCTTCTGTTGGCATCTTTAGCTACGTAGGCCTATCAAGAGAATAATAGAGCTGTCGCCCCAATTCTGCACCTACTATAATCATAAGGATGTGCCTAAGATCTTCCCCTCAGAGTAACAGTAAATTGGCAATGGATTACTTATCTATATAAGTACCCATCTTAACATTTGTGTTGACTACTAGAAAAGAACAATATTTTATATTTAATTTTCAAAAGCATAGTACTGCCGAAATGTAAAAATGCTAACTTTTAGTCTATGAGCAATGAGTTAAAAAAAATAAGCCTTTTGGATGTAAGTATCCCTCTAAGTTTATAAGCATAAACATATACTTGTAACTGAATGAGTATATGTTTCACAGGCAGTGGGTGTACAACCACTGTCCCAACCAACCATCTTGACTTTGGGCTACACTTAAAGATGTTATCCTGGCAGTTCCTTGGTTTTCACTCTTTAACCTCTATACATGATTCTGGTATTTGCTGCAAGGGAGCTACCATAGAATAATTCTGATGTGGTTGGGTGCTTACCCATGGGGGTCAGAGACACCGGTATATAGCAATAGCACCAAAGGATCAGGCAATACTCATAGTCAGGAAGTTGGCTAAAGTGAGGGCAGGCAGAGTACATGCAAATTTGAGAAAAAAGTTTGAGGTCAGGTCAGGCAGCAAAGGGTCAGTACAGTAAACAGGCAGTGGTCAGGTCCGGCTGCAGAGGGTCAGAGTTGCTAAACGGGCAAAGGTTGGTACACATGTAGCCAAAATAAACAGCACACCTTCACAGGTAACTGGCAAGCTAGACAACCTAAACTCAGGCACCCTCCCCTAGGAGAAAGTGCCATAAATACCCTGACGTGACCATTCATTGCCTGGAGAAGACAAGGGTGCATGTGTGCTGGCCCTAGGAGCAGTACAAAGTGGCCTAATAGAAAAGAGCAGACCGCAGCCTGCAGCAGGAAGAGCACTATGGGATACTAGCTGTCAGGTCTCCTGCTGGTGGGTATTCTATCCTGGGTAGAGTAGGTCAAGTGGACAGCTGGCACAGCAAGAGATGACGAAATATAAGGGATATGGCACCTATGCCAAATTGGAAGAGTGGGACAGGACTGGGCACAGGCTGCCAGCACAACATATGGATCAAGCAGTAACTTGACACCTTTAACATTTATACAACACACATGGATGAAATCTAGTAACAGTAAAATAAATGCACACAGTATTTAGTGAGAGTGCACCTTATCAATTGCTTTCTCTTTTTAAACTGGCTGAATGCTATAACTTATGGCAAGACTGTTAGGCTGAAGTCAGTGATAGTCACAAGTGGATGATTTCAGGAAGAATGATTATGGTACTTAAACAATAAGAAGCTGTGCAACCAAGGAAGAAATGCTGTTTTGATATGCAGTATAATAAGCATGGCTTCAGTGGTTAGAAAATGTGAAATAAGAATGTCTTCTTATGCTATTTCATGAAAGTTGATAAAGTTTGACAATAAATTATAGATCACATTTTCTTAGTGTTATCAAATATGAAATCTTGATTTAAAACTACTAACAAACTGTGAGACGGCCTTACTGGTAATATCATTGTAGTAGTCATTGTGGAGGAAAATACTATTATTAATCAGATTTGATGGAAGCGATACTGCTCTATGTAGCATTATGCTTCATGTCAAGACCACCACAATGGAAGCATGCTAGATCTTGTTGGGTGAAGTAGTATCTGCAGTATTTTGGATCTTTCAGAGCATTGTGGCTTTCGAAACTGGGAAGACAAAAGCGGCTCCAGCTCACCCTTGGCAAAGCACTACCGTGCACGGACAGGTTCAGACCAAAACCAGCTTAAAGCAATTGCAGAGGATCCAGCACAGTTGAATAAAATTCAAGAGCCTTTATTAGAAAAATCCAGATACACAAATGGACATACGACACTCCATTTAGCTGTATTGACGTGTTTCGGATGATATCACATCCTTAGTCATAACTAAAAAACAGGATGCAAGCTATTGTGGCTTTCGCTATGAATGTGTCACGCTCTGGTGTGGGGGGAATATCCCATACCAAGCGCAGGAGGAAGAGGGGGGAAAGGAAATGGGATTAGGCCTGGAAGAGTAAAGGCAGATGGTCACCTCCTATCCAAACCCTGACTCCAGTCCTGCCCTTCTAACAGTATGAACAGGCCTAGAAGGTAGGCGAGTTTATATGGTGGAAACCTGGGACCCTAACTGTCCCTGAAGGACCCTAAAGCCAGTGACAGTAATGAGACAAACCGTTCCTCCACCAACCTGGACGAACAGTAGTCTCCCCTCAGGCCCAAACACCAAAACACTGGCAAGATATACACAAATAAACGAAAGGGAAGGAAGACACTTAGCTTTCCTGAAGATTGTGGCAGCAATGGGATCTCCACAGAGAAACACACACCAAACGACCATAGACACCACAGAAAATATAAACTGCACAGCATGGTGAGGGAACCAACACTAAATAGACAAAGATAATTACAAAGATACCAACACCTGAAGGGGCAGGGTGTGGTATATGTCAGCAACAACAAAACAATCAAAGGAGAACCTGTCAGCTTAACCAATGGGTTGCCAATCTGACAGACCTCCTGATGCCTGTCACAGGAATGTCTGTGACAGAATGAAGTGTGAACATATAAAATACTCTTACAAAGAAAAAAAGAGGGGTTTTCAGTCAGCACATCCCAATGCGCAGGTGCACGTTGCTATGGCTGATTGCAATGAAAAGGAAAATACATACAATGCAACGGCACACTGCTGACCAGATAAAGCACAAAATGCCATAGAGATATGAAGTATTCTGGAGCTAATGCTATGCTTTTTTGGTAAATTAGAGATTCTTGGCAAATATATTTTGTACAAAATTATCTGGGCCCGTTCACCAAATCGTCCAGGTGATCTCTGTAGAACAGGAACCTAACACTATTTCCTACCTGTTATGTGCCAACCTTGGCTTCCATATAAGCAGGGGGTGTTTGGTTCCACATGCATGCTGGGTCCCTTCTGCCTTTTGCCATTTGTAGTGCTTTAAAGGCCTCCACTCTACAGAGATCACCTGGATGATTTGGAGAATGGGCCCAGATAATTTTGTACAAAATATATTTGCCAAGAATCTCTAATTTACCAAACAAGCATAGAATTAGCTCCAGAATACTTCATATCTCTATGGCATTTTGTGCTTTATCTGGTCAGCAGTGTGCCGTTGCTTTGTATGTATTTTCCTTTTCATATAAAATACTCTGTATTATACTAGGGTCCCCCTAGTGTTCTGGGAAGAGCCATTAGGAGGTACAAATGGTCCCTGCAGATCCTTACTAAGAAGCCATAAACGCTCCATAGGCCATCATATGATGCTCAATATGAGATGAGTCATTTTCCCTCCCTACAGGTTTTGCACTTTTGTACTATGGGCCACCATATGATGTTCAATGTTTTATGATATATCATAGAACACTCCAGACCACAATGATGACTTCTTGCAATCATGATTGTAGAATTTCCTGCCCAACATGTTTGGTTCTTTGTTTTTTTAGTATCCTCTATACATAACCTCCTTAACTCACATCCTCAGTGCTATGTCTGTTGTTCGACCAAGACTCTACTTGCTGTGTTGCAAAGTGCCACTAAATGCTGTACTTTAGAAATAAATAATAGTGACCACCCCCAATAATAATAGTGACAGATGTTCACAGTTCTTACAGGTGACACAGCTGCACAGGTAGTTAAAAGGCCAAGGTGTTTCTTTAAAACAATCTTCCTTACACTGCTCCTCTCTAGCTGACTTGGACGTAAGCATCCAGGCAATACACCATCAAGGCAGAACCTTAAATCAGACTAAGCTCTATTTTGCATATTTTTTGCACATTTTTCCATACTTACAACATACTTGACCACAGTGTCCTTTGTGGGATGTGTATATTTTATGCAGGTCATCAATCTGCTTTGTATGCCTTCAGGCACTGAAAGAAAACTCCTATGCACATGGGAATGGAGACTCAGTGGTCTCCAAAGCAGTTCTCCAAAGTACTTTTCACTGTACCTCCTCTGGGACAGTTGGCCTTATTTTTGGTCTGGCCCTGGCTGGCACCTAATCTAGGGCTGGGTTTTCTGTCAGCTATCCCATTCTGCATGTATTCTCTCCTTTGACTAGGCTTAAACTGACGTGTCTGGACTATCTAGAATTTTCTCACTCGTCCTCTCTATATAGAGAGAGTGACATCAGCCCTATCAAGTGGTGGCTGATGCTGCACTAGAAATGTTCCTTTTTCTGGAATAGGTTGCCTTTAACATTGATTGGAAGAATCAATCTCATTAAAATGGTAATGATGCCACAATTGCTATATATCATTCACAATGCCCCAATATGGATTCCAATGAGATTCTTTTATAAAGTGAGTGTGATATTTAGAGACCTGATATGGAAAAAAAAAAACCCTAGAATTAGATTGGAAACTTTGCAGAGATCTAAAGAACAAGGAGGCTTGGCATTGCCAAATCCCTGGCTATATTATTTAGCGTCCCAAATGCAGCATTTGAGAGGGTTGGGAACTAATCTACATAACTCAGCCAATGAGAAATTGATTCAGGCATTAGTGAAATCTAAAATGCTCGTCTCAGCTTTGGAGGCAGGAATGTTTGAAGGAGTAGGGGGAATGTACCCTACATTGTTGGCTATACATAAAGTGTGGGTGAAGGTCAGACAATTATTGGGACTGTTGGGTTATTCAGAACATACACTGATATGGCCTAATGTAATGTACACAGAGATACAGAAAGTTCCGGCCTCTAAAATATGGGGGGAGAAAAAGCTATTGTACATATACCAGCTATTCCAAGGGGATGAACTCAAATCCTTTAGTCAATTACAGCAGGAGTTTGGACTGCCACATAACAGCTTTTATACGTTTCTACAGGTGAGGCATGCTATTAATGTACAAATAAAGAACACCCCCATAAAAAAGATACCTAAACACAGAATACTAGATATGGTGAACTTACAGGGAAGTACGGGAGGAGTAATATCCTCTAATTATAATGGCCTTTTGGAGGAATTTTCAAAAAAATATCCCTTGGAACTATATAATAAATGGAAGAAGGACATCCCGGAGTTAGCTGAAGAACAGTGGGTGACTATACTTAAAGGTTTTCCTGAAATTGCAGTGAGTGAGGCTCAAAGAGTATCACAGCTGTTGCTGTTACATAGGGTATATAAAACCCCCAAACTACTACACGTTATGGGATATAGGGCAGATGACAAATGCCCCAGATGCGGGATGCCACAGGCTGACCTTATACATATGGTCTGGAACTGCCCTCGGCTACGGAGGTATTGGAAAGAGGTGGTAGACCTGATAAATAAGGTTTTAAAAGTCAACTGAAGGCCACAGCAATTGTATGTATAATGGGATGGGTGAATGCAGGCTCTGTCACAAAGGGTCATCGGTTAGCTATAACAAGAATTCTTTATCAAGCCCGCAAATTAATAGCCTATTATTGGATTAACCAGGTACCCCCCACTAGGTTGGAACTCATAGGGAGGATTAACTTATTAATAAGACTAGAAAAATATGTCTATACGAAACGTAATACCACTAAACGGTTTGAGGAAATATGGGGGCTTTGGATAGATACATCCGGATTTGCTCCTATGGCTTTAACCAGGGATAGAGGTCCATAAAGGAACAGGACTGAGGGATTAGGGTGTTGCAGTTGGAGATGATTGGGCAAATGTACGGTATAGAGGGATCCATATACTGGATATTAGTACGGACACGTAGGTACAAGTGTAATATGGATGATGTCCTAAAAAGAAACATATCTGGTTTTTGGATGTTAACCTTTTTATTCCTACAGGAAAACATACAAGGAATTGCAAGTAAACATAATTGTCTAATGGACTCTGTGGACTTTGAATTTCACTGGACAAACTGAACTGCACTAAAGAGGGAAGGGAGGGAGAAGGGGAGGGCGGGGAGGTGGGTGGGTTACATGGGGGGTTCTTCTGTAATGTTTTACTGTTTTACTTTTTTGTTTGTGAAAACCAAATAAAAATATTGGAATACAAAAAAAGAAATGTTCCTTTTTATGCAAGTTTACAAAAACTAAGTTGTAGCTCAAGTTGTTGGGAAATAGGCTCATAAAAGACAGTATTGTTGGAAGGCATGCAAAAGGGGTAACGCACTACTAAAAAGAAGGAGTATGCGCTATACCAGTGATTTTCAACCAGTGTGCCTCCAGCTGTTGCAAAACTACAACTCCCATCATGCCCAGGCAGCCTACAGCTATCAGCCTACAGAAGGGCATGGTGGGAGTTGTAGTTTTGCAACAGCTGTAGGCACACTGGTTGAAAATCACTGCGCTATACAATGAGCAGTATTTAAGTGCTATTTGGGCCTTGCATGGATGGTGGCATTATTTTTGCATTGCATGACTATATGTGTTGTGATAATTGTTTGTTTTTTGTGCAGTATATTTTTGGATTTTAGGGATAAACAGTTTAAAAAACATGTATACTAATTGAGTCTTTCTTTCTTTTTTTCTTTCTTATTCTTTTTTTTTCACATGGCTTATTCAGTTTCTGTGTCACCTGTTCAATGAATCTATCCTGCTAAACACAGAGAAACTGTCTGTCTATATTGACATACTGGCGATGTTTTATTCCAGTGAAAAAATACTGCTTGTCTTCAACGCGGGCATGTCACAATACTACTTCTGCTATGTCTAAATGAATGTAGAAATGTATATAATGAACACCATGCCTGTTTGATTTTATATTCCCTTGAGATTTTATTTGAGGCAGAAAAATCTGCATGAGCTTTTCAAAGATCTATTTCATAAATCAACATCAGTGTTTGAGTTTCTGCTTGGTGAATCTGAAAACAAATCTAAAGTGACAAAAGTATGAAGAACAGCATAAATGTGAAAATAAATCGTCGAGGTAGAAGCCAGCTGTGTTCAGGAATTAGCCTAAAGAGAAAACTGAAAAAATAGATCAAGCATTGCATAGCCTAAGAAAAAAATTGCACTTTAATTTATTGAACATCATCTTAACAAATGGCTTTGCATCATGGAAGGGTATGATGGTTTACATTACAATAAGCTATATAGCGTATAACATGAGAAAGCAGTGGTTACTATGTTTTTTTAATGTTTAGAATTATTATTTTATTTTCCAAACATGAAGACAAAGATAGTTTTGTTTAAAGTTTTTATATAGTTGAAAGCTATCAATTATTTCAAATAAAATTTGCCTTTGTAGAAATAACAATATTGTTCTATAGCATAAATGGGGTCCACATATATATGCACACAATGTCTGTAAATTGAAATATGAGGGGCTCATGAATCTCTCAAAAAGAAATTGCCTTTTTTGGAACATTGGCAATCTGGACTGTCTCGTAGTCGACCCAAATGTATGAAAAAATATAAACATGTCATATATAAATCACGTATTTTGTTGCGGACACTGAGTAAACATTCACAGTACATAAATATATAGTAAGTGAACCACTTCAGTTTAGTAATCTGTACATCCCCTTTAGTAGTAAAGTAGATCCTGTAGCTACAAACGAGATTAACAGGACATTGTGAAGGATTTTGGACATTCCCTCCCTTAAATGTGTTTCAGTTTATCAGTTTTTCTGGGAGCCTTTCATGAACATACCTATTCAGTTTCTACCACAGTATCTCACTACCGTTAATGTCAGAACTTCGCCATTCAAAAGCATAAATCTTTTTGTTTGACAATAATTCTTTAGTTGATTTACAATACTTGAATGGTTTGGTTAATTTTGTCATATAGTGTCTCTTTAGTATGAGGTTATGGACTTAGTGTACCTTAGAATTCATTATTCCCAGGCCTTGAGGAAGCAAAGGAGCCCCACACCAGGATCTACCATGTTTCATAGTTAGGAAGAGATTTTGATTTTGGTGCACAGTATTCTTTCTCCTCCAAACATGGCATTGTACATTTTAGCTAAAATATTCCACTTTCATGTCGTGTCTATAAAAAAAAATTCACACACAACATTTGGAACATTTAGATGGTCTCAAACAAAGTAGAGATAGGCCACAATGTTTTTTGTGTTTGTTTTTACTTGGACATCAAAGTCTAATGTTTTTCTTTGTTGTGTCCCGCTATAAAAAAAAACAAACCAAAAACACTGTATTAGTAATATTGGACATGTGAACAGAGGTTTTGCAGTGTCAAGAGTCTTCTGTAGGTCTTTTTCTCCTACGCTTAGTTTCTAACTCACCTTTTTCTGGCTTGCATATTGTGTCCCTCTAGTGATCTTAACAGAATGTACACTCACAGTGAGAGTACATAATAACTACTTTTTTTCTGTAATGCTTTCAGAAAGGGCTATTTGGGGCAGTCTTATCTGTTCTATGTTTTAATCGATGATATAAAAATGGAAATATGTAAATAATATAAAATTCTCCATTTATAGATAATTTGTCGGTGGACTGTGGAACACCCAGGTCTTTAGTATAGATACATTTCAATCTTCATTCTTTTAAATAAATGTCTCCTGAGGCCTTCTGAAAATTGTTTGCACTTGAGTCTTGATCCACACATGAATTTTTCATGAGAAGAACAGATTTATCAGCGATCAGCCTTTGTGTGCACTTATTTAATGAGCAAAGCACCTGTGAATCCTATAGTTTCAATGTCATCTCCTCAACCCCTTCCCGACCGCCATATGGCTATTTATCTTGGCGGTCGGGAGTTTAAAGATGAAACCTGCTCTGCTCAGTTTTATATAGCAGACACCCACGCCTAATGTCCACGACTAGCGGTAATGCCAATTGCGGACATTTAACACTTCAGATGTCATGGTCAATCCTGACCATGGGCATCTGAATGTTGAAAACCCAGAAGTGCGCGGGATGTGCTCCAGCTCCTCCCTGCAGGAATCGGGGAAGCCAGTGTGTGTTAGCAGCAACCCCTGTAATCTTGTAAGAGAGGTGGCTGATGCTTAGTAATTTCTATGGAGCTCCTGCCTGTGGCAGAGCTCCATAGAAATACAGTAAAATCCCCATAGACTCCAATGCTAATCGTCTCAGAAGAGTGAGTAATTGGGGATCTAATTCACCCAGATAAATCTGGATTTATTCCCAAGATTGATAAGACAAAGTAGAAGTAGGATCTTGACTGCCATTTCAAGGGCAAACAGAATTTCTCTAACTAAGATTAGCTTAGATAGCTTTTTATATCCATTAACTGCTAGTATGGTATAGATCGATGATGCAACTTTTAAGTTAATTGAAAATATTATCAATTCTCTGATATGGTGGAGGAAAAAGATTTGTATGAGACAAAAATATCTTTGCCTCCTTGAGGAGGATGGTGGTTTGACTCACCCCTCATTTTCAGAGTTATTATATAGCAGGGTTATTATTTTTTAGAGTGCCAGTTGGACCTCTAAAAAATTGCGTTTTTTGGGTCAGCGTTAGACAAAGACGACAAGGAGGAGAAGGAGTAGGAGGAGTAGAGAAGAGGAATCGGATACATAAGTAATGGTAATCTTTAGCTGTTTTCCCCCGGAGGAGATTTGAATTCCGGTGAAATCCAGGCTTTGTTCATTTTAATAAGCATCAGCCTGTCAGCGCTGTCAGTTGAAAGGCGTGTACGCTTATCGGTGATGACGCCACCAGCTGCACTGAATACCCGCTCTGACAACACGCTAGCGGCAGGGCAGGCCAGCACCTCCAAGGCGTACAGCACCTGTTCAGGCCACGTGTCCAGCTTTGAAACCCAGTAGTTGTATGGAGCAGAGTGATCGGTCCGGACGTTGGTATGGTCAGCTAGGTACTCCCTCACCATCTTTCTGTAAAGCTAACCCCTACTCTGCCTAGACTGGTGTCAGGTGACAGTGTCTTGCTGGGGTGACATAAAACTGGCAAAGGCCTTGGAGAGTGTTCCCCTGCCAGTGCTGGACAAGCTGCCTGCTCACCTCCTCTACCTCGCTACTTGGCCCACAGAACCATGCCATCTGCCGCTAGCGGCGTCAGATGGGAAGGATTGTTTCAGCTTGTGCACCAGGGCCTGTTGATATTGATTCACTCTCATACTCCTTTCCTCTACAGGGATGAGAGTGGAAAGGTTCTGCTTGTACCCTCTGCGCTGCTGGTAAACTCTGGATAACATGTTTAATGTCGAATTCCATCTTGTGGGCACGTCGCACAACAGTCGGTGAGCAGGCAGTTGTAGGCGGCGCTGCGCTGCCCTGAGAGTAGCAGCATCTGTGGTCGACTTGCGGAAATGTGCACAAATGCGGTGCACCTTGGTGAGCAAATCAGACAGACTGGGGTATGTCTTGAGGAACCGCTGAACTATGAGATTGAAAACGTGGGCCAGGCATGGCACATGTGTCAGTCTGCCGAGTTGCAGAGCCGCCACCAGGTTACACCCGTTGTCACACACAACCATGCCTGACTTGAGGTTCAGCGGTGCCAGCCACAGATTGGTCTCCGCTGTGATGCCCTGTAACAGCTCTTGGGCGGTGTGCCTTTTGTCACCTAAGCTCAGCAGTTTGAGCACCGCCTGCTGGAGCTTACCCACGGCACTGCTGCTGCGCCTAGAGCTACCGACTGAAGGTGCCGTGCCCAAGGATGGTAATTCGAAGGAGGAGGTGGAGGAGGGATCGGAGGAGGAGGCATAGTATGTCTGAGAGACTGTGACCGAAGTAGGCCCCGCAATCCTCGGTGTGGGCAGTACATGAGCGGCCCCAGGGTGAGACTCGGTCCCAGCCTCCACCAAGTTAACCCAATGTGCCGTCAGTGATATATAGTGTCCCTGCCAGGCAGCACTTGTCCACGTGTCTGTGGTTAGGTGGATCTTCTCAGAAACAGCATTGGTCAGGGCACGGATGATGTTCTGTGACACGTGCTGGTGTAGGGATGGGACGGCACATCGGGAAAAATAGTGGCGGCTGGGGACCGAATACCGAGGGGTAGCCACCGCCATGAGATTGCGAAAGGCCTCGGTCTCTACCAGCCTATAGGGAAGAATCTCCAGGCTCAGCAATTTGGAGATGTGGACGTTGAGGGCTTGGGCATGTGGGTGGGTGGAACTGTATTTCCTTTTGCGCTCCAGCGTCTGCTGTAAAGACAGCTGAATGCTGCGCTGGGACACATTGGTGGACGCTGTGGAGGATCGTGGAGGCGAAGGTGTGGTTTTCCGGCGGGAGGCGCTCGTGCCGGAGTCCTGGGCAGGGGGTTGACTACCAGAGGCAGCGAGTGACACAGGAGAAGGAGCAGTGGTGGGACCTGCAGGAGGTGAACGGCCTTGGTTCCATTGAGCGGGGTGTTTAGCACTCATATGCCTGCGCATGCTGGTGGTGGTTAGGCTAGTAGTGGTGGAGCCCCTGATGATCCTGGTGTGGCACAGGTTGCACACCACAGTCCGTCGGTCATCCTCACTTTCTTTAAAGAACCTCCAGACTTGCGAACATCTAGGCCTCGCCACGGGAGCTTCACTACGTGAAACAGTTGCTGCTGATGCACCAGCTCTGGCCCGGCTTCTCCCTCTTGCCACACCACTGCCTCTTCCAATCTGTTATGGTGCAGCACTCGCCTCCGCCTCAGAAGCACTGTCTTCACTCGGCTTATCAACCCAGCTTGGGTCAGTCACCTCGTCATCCTCCGATTCCTCAGTCTGCTCCCCCCTCGGACTTCCTGCCCTGACAACAGCTTCACCACTGTCTGACAACCGTGTCTCCTCATCGTCCGACACCTCTTTACACACCTCTTCCACTAAGTCAACATTGTCATCATCATCACCCACAGACTGCGACAGTTGGAAAACTTGGGCATCGGGAAAGAGGTCAGCAGCAACCTGAGAAGTGGTTTGTGACTCTGGGAAGGGTCCAGAAAACAGTTCCTCAGAGTATGCCGGATCACATTCCAAATTTTCCTGGGAGGGGGCAGACTGGGGGGAAGGAGGTTGAGGTGGAGGAGCCAGAGGAGTGCTCCCTTGGGTAACGTGGGTGGACTGCGTGGAAGACTGACTGGTGGACAAATTACTTGAAGCATTGTCCGGAATCCACGACATCACCTGTTCGCACTGTTGTGGTTTCAACAGTCCTATACCATGTGTCCCTGTAAGTTGAGACATGAAGCTAGGGAGTGTAGCTCTTCGGCGTTCCCCTACTCCCTCATCAGCAGGTACTGTCTCACCCTGCCCAGGACCACGGCCTCTGCCCCCTGCAGTAATTGAATGCCCACGCCCTCGTCCTCGACCCTGAGCCCTGGGGTTCAACATTTTCTGTATATAAGTGTATTATATGTACAAAAAAAAATGGGCCTGCTGTACTGAAACCCACAAACTTGTTCAATCTGAACAAGTTAATATATAGGTGGATAAGTTAGAGCAAAATTACGTATGTTATTACGTACCGTGCAGTATTGAGCAATTACACTGAAATTATTAGATTAGGCAGACTTGGTCTGCTTAATTGCAACCCAGACAAATGTCGCACAGAGATTTTTGTAATGTAGCTGTATCAGTGAGAGCAAAAGACCTTTTTTAATTACGTGACATACAGAATGTGTCACCTGGACAGAAAATACGGATTGTGCTTTGTATATACAGTACAGACCAAAAGTTTGGACACACCTTCTCATTCAAAGAGTTTTCTGTATTTTCATGACTATGAAAATTGTAGATTCACACTGAAGGCATCAAAACTATGAATTAACACATGTGGAAAAAAGTGTTAAACAACTGAAAATATGTCTTATATTCTAGGTTCTTCAAAGTAGCCACCTTTTGCTTTGATTACTGCTTTGCACACTCTTGGCATTCTCTTGATGAGCTTCAAGAGGTAGTCACCTGAAATGGTATTCCAACAGTTTTGAAGGAGTTCCCAGAGATGCTTAGCACTTGTTGGCCCTTTTGCCTTTACTCTGCGGTCCAGCTCACCCCAAACCATCTCGATTGGGTTCAGATCTGATGACTGTGGAGGCCAGGTCATCTGGCATAGCACCCCATCACTCTCCTTCTTGGTCAAATAGCCCTTACACAGCCTGGAGGTGTGTTTGGGGTCATTGTCCTGTTGATAAATAAATGATGGTCCAACTAAACGCAAACCGGATGAAATAGCATGCAGCTGCAAGATGCTGTGGTAGCCATGCTGGTTCAGTATGCCTTCAATTTTGAATAAATCCCCAACAGTGTCACCAACAAAGCACCCCCACACCATCACACCTCCTCCTCTATGCTTCACGGTGGGAACCAGGCATGTAGAGTCCATCCGTTCATCTTTTCTGCGTCGCACAAAAAACACGGTGGTTGGAACCAAAGATCTCAAATTTGGACTCATCAGACCAAAGCACAGATTCCCACTGGTCTAATGTCCATTCCTTGTGTTCTTTAGCCCAAACAAGTCTCTTCTGCTTGTTGCCTGTCCTTAGCAGTGGTTTCCTAGCAGCTATTTTACCATGAAGGCCTGCTGCACACAGTCTCCTCTTAACAGTTGTTGTAGAGATGTGTCTGCTGCTCGAACTCTGTGTGGCATTGACCTGGTCTCTAATCTGAGCTGCTGTTAACCTGCGATTTCTGAGGCTGGCGACTCGGATGAACTTATCCTCCGCAGCAGAGGTGACTCTTGGTCTTCCTTTCCTGGGGAGGTCATCATGTGAGCCAGTTTCTTTGTAGTGCTTGATGGTTTTTGCGACTGCACTTGGGGACACTTTCAAAGTTTTCCCAATTTTTCGGACTGACTGACCTTCATTTCTTAAAGTAATGATGGCCACTTGTTTTTCTTTACTTAGCTGCTTTTTTCTTGCCATAATACAAATTCTAACAGTCTATTCAGTAGACTGTGTCAGCTGTGTATCCACCTGACTTCTGCCCAACACAACTCATGGTCCCAACCCCATTTATAAGGCAAGAAATCCCACTTATTAAACCTGACAGGGCACACCTGTGAAGTGAAAACCATTTCAGGTGACTACCTCTTGAAACTCATCATGAGAATGCCAAGAGTGTACAAAGCAGTAATCAAAGCAAAGGGTGGCTACTTTGAAGAACCTAGAATATAAGACATATTTACAGTTGTTTCACACTTTTTTGTTAAGTATATAATTCCACATGTGTGAATTCATAGTTTTGATGTCTTCAGTGTGAATCTACAAATTTCAAAGTCATGAAAATACAGAAAACTCTTTGAATGAGAAGGTGTGTCCAAAATTTTGGTCTGTACTGTAGGTGGATAAGTTAGAGCTAAATTACGTATGTTATTACGTACCGTGCAGTATGGAGCAATTACATGGAAACTATTAGATTAGGCAGACTTGGTCTGCTTAATTGCAACCCAGACAAATGTCGCACAGAGATTTTTCTAATGTAGCTGTATCAGTGAGAGCAAAAGACCTTTTTTAATTACGTGACGTACAGAATGTGTCACCTGGACAGAAAATACGGATTGTGCTTAGTATATAGGTGGATAAGTTAGAGCTAAATTACGTATGTTATTACGTACCGTGCAGTATGCAGCAATTACACGGAAACTATTAGATTAGGCAGACTTGGTCTGCTTAATTGCAACGCAGACAAATGTCGCACATAGATTTTTCTAATGTAGCTGTGTCAGTGAGAGCAAAAGACCTTTTTTAATTACTTGACGTACAGAATGTGTCACCTGGACAGAAAATACGGATTGTGGTTTGTGGTGACTGGACAGCTGAACTGTGACACACAGAATGGTTCCAAACAGCTGTATGAAATGGATTTGTATCACTGAGATAAAACAACAAAAAAACTATTTCTTTTACTAGTGCCAGCCAGCCCAGATACAAAAAAAGTGTCTTGTAGCCCTTAGAAGGGCTGTTGGGTTCTTTTGATATCACTCCTGCCTAACAGAGAACTAATTCCAGGCCCTAACACTCTCCATGAAACGCAGCAGATCTGTCCCTAACGACATCCAGACAGCATCTGAGCCAAGCACCGCGAGCAGTCACTAGTATATTCCAGGGTCACCTGATCAGGCCAGCCAACCCCTGCTATCGACATGTAAGGGCCCCACGTGATGCTGGGTGTACCGCAGAGTCTCCTGGCTTGTGATTGGCTGAGTTTATAGGCGCCAAAAATTCAAAATGTGGGAGATGCCATTTCCTCGAGCATGGCGAGATGCTCGTCCGAGCATCGAGCACTTACGTGTACCGTAATGCTCGAACGAGCACCAAGCTCGGACGAGCATGCTCGCTCATCTCTAGTCAGCATCTAATCCGCAAAAAACAGATCCGCATTTTTGTGGATGGCATACGGCCATCAGAATGAGCCCTTATTCATGAATTCTTGCTCTCCCTGCCCATCTGCTGATGACGGACATTCTTCTACCTAGTTTTCTCCCTTTTTCTCTAGGAGAGAACTGCCAATCATTAGCAGATGGGCGGGGGAGCAAGAGATCTTTATGAAAAACCATGACTCTTCTCAGGTAGATTTGACTCTTTTCCATGCCTGTGCTGCAATGATTATGATGCTGGTTCTCGGCAACCACTTACTTTTAGCTCACAATGCTGAAATCAGCATTTCTGTCACTATTTTATGCTGCCCTCTGTGAAGATGACAGGTTCCAGTTGACAGGTGACAGTACAAGAATGTGGAGTAAGGATATTGGGAAGATCACTGTTGAAAATTGGAATAGGCTATATAAAAATATTAAGGAGGTCTCTATCTGTAATAATCATAGGATTCTACAATTTAGCATCATACACCACCGTTACTATACTCCAACTATGCTCTATAGGCTTAAATAGAGAGAAAATCCCAAGTGTCATAGAGGTCAGGGAGACACAGCAGATATTTTACATCTTATTTGGCATTTTCCCATTCTTTATTATTTTTGAGATGAAGTACTGCGGATAGTAGAGGGTAAAACTGTCATTTTGTGCCCCTCTGCAATAAGGGCTGTGATTGTGGGTGATCTGAATGACCTGAGTGAGGTAGAGATATGAAGAAAAAAGTTTATTAATAGAATATTATTGCTTGCTAGAGTTGTGGGTGTTTGACACTGGTGTACAGAAAACTCCCCCCAGATAAGTGAATGGGAGAATTTGATCCAGCTGGTTAAAAGATATGAACAGATCTATTACAGTACGAAGAGTCTCCCCTATGCTGGGGAAAAATATGGTCTCCTTGATCGTAGGATTGAATTTTTATTTTTTCTCTCTCCTCTTTCCTGGTGGTTACATGGGCTGTGTAAATTATTTCAGAAAGTATTTTACATTAAATACATTATGTGGAAACATGGGGACAGGAATTTCTGTAAAATTAATTTTAATGTATGTTGATCTTTTGGATATTCAATAAAGTAAAAAAAAGAATAGATGCTCCCTAATTATAATTTTTGGAAGGAAAGCAGTGAGTCATAAAAAAAAAAAAATGAAGGCTGGCCATCACGCTTTACACATCTGTTGAACAAAGATCAAAGGTAAGGAAGGGCACATCATGAGTATAACACTGAAGGAGAGAAGGATGGTCTGTACTCAAAGGGCTATGTGATGCTATGCTTATGTCATTAAATTAATAGTTAAAAACAATATAATGAAATAAATGATAAAATATAATTCCAGGAGTCACAGCGATGCAAAATGTCTTTCAGGAAGGTCAAAAGACATTTGCCAGTGGATAGGGTATGTAAGTGGCTTGTTATTCCATGTCACTGTATAGGAACTATTCCTTTCAAACAACTGCTGTGAAATAATCATCTGACCTGTGACTTTACACAGTGAAAAAGGCCAATGTATTTGTTAATGTTGGATGGTCTTTTATTTTCCTAGCATGGTAAGATGTCGTGCTGTGTCCCAATTATAGTGTCCAGGAAGCAATGTGGTTCTGGCTCACTTATTAAATGAGATATCTCTGGATATAGAAGAAGGTTACTTTTCTTTTTTTGCCATCATGGTGCATTCAAGCAGGCCATGAGAGTACAGAATAAAATGAACATCTCCTACAAAGAACAGCAGGTTGCTGAAAAAACGTGTGCTTATTCTGAGCAATTTTAGACTTTTATGAGCAAAGAGTATGGATGCAACTATTTCTTCCTGTAAGGCCCAAAGCAGCAGATAGATCTTGCCCCTTATAATTGGCTCTGGAGTCGTAAAATGCAGTATATTAAAAAGACGATAACAGCGCACAGTCAGTGAAATCATAGCTACTGAAATGGCTGTTTTTTTTAAACTTATATGTCAGATATGTACAATGTTTCTATTCTATCTATCTATCTATCTATCTATCTATCTATCTATCTATCTATCATCTAGTGCACAGTCAGTGAAATCATAGCTACTGAAATGGCTGTTTTTTTACTTATATGTCAGATATGTACAATGTTTGTATTATCTATATCTATCTATCTATCTATCTATCTATCTATCTATCTATCGCACAGTCAGTGAAATCATAGCTACTGAAATGGCTGTTTTTTTACTTATATGACAGACTAGCTGAAGGACCCGGCTTCGCCCCGGGTATATTTAATCTATTTTGTTTAATGTTTGTGTGTGTCGTTAAAAGATATCGAAAGTGAACTCTACAGTGCCCGTCCCTTTAACAGTGACCTCCAAAGCAGCCCCCCCCCTTAACAGAAACATCCACAGCGCCCTCCCCTTTAACTGTGACCTCCACATCAGCTAGGATGGCTGCTGTCTTCAGCACAGAAAGCTGGACCTCACCAGCCATTCCCCAAACGTGAAGCAGCGCCCCCGGTCCCCATGAAGCCACAGCACTAAACATGAAGCCACGCCCCCTGGCTCTGTGAAGACACGGAGGAGAAGCTGTCTGAGCGTGAGCTACTGAAAGGGTGGACATCCCTACGTCCGTCCAGGCACTGCGCCAGAGAGACGACAGGGAGCCAGCCTAAAGCCGGACATCTGGCCACCCTAACAGCAGCCTGTCCCTAGGGTGGCCAGAGGTCCGGTTTTAGGCTGGACAGTCTGGCTTTCAGACTCCCTGTCCACTGTCCGGCGCAGTGCCTGAACAGACACAGGGATGTCCACCCTTTCAGTAGCTCACGCTCAGACAGCTTCTCCTCCTTGTCTTCATGGAACCAGGGGGGGTGGCCTCATGTTTAGGGGTTTGGCTTCATGGGGACCGGTGGCACAGCTTCACGTTGGGGGAAGGCTGGACATTCTGGCTTTGAGACTCCCTGTCCTCTGTTATGCGCAGGGCCTGCATGGACACAGGGATGTCCTTTTGAATAGCTCACTCTCAGACAGCAGCACTGTGCAGTCTGAGCATGAGCTGTAGTGAAAAAGTCACCCTCCCTCCCACCCCTGCAGCTGACAGAAGTTGATTTTTACCTTCATTTTTTCAATCCCGGTCAGATGCTGAGTGGAAGGGGCATGGCCTGACTGAGTCGGGGGCGTGGCTTACTGGGATCTGGGGGTGGGGCTTTTAAGTCCATCTTTTGAGGGTGACCTGAAGTACAGGTCGATGCCATTGTAATTTAGGAGGAAACACAGTGGGTAGCAGTGGAAGAAAACATCTTTTAAATAATGTAAA
Organism: Rhinella marina; assembly: GCA_900303285.1. Taxonomy (NCBI): domain Eukaryota; kingdom Metazoa; phylum Chordata; class Amphibia; order Anura; family Bufonidae; genus Rhinella; species Rhinella marina. Next base: position 53,326 of record ONZH01005341.1, on the reverse strand, counting down.
TATGTGAAATTTACATTATATGAGCTAATGATTGATGATGAGTTAGTCTAAAAACATAAGTTATATTTATGGTAACCGGAATACCCCTTTAACAGTGTCATCCACAGAGCCCTGCCCTTTTAAAGCTCATCGACAGCAGTGAACTGGCTAGGTTGTTATGGAAACCTGGTGTGTGTGGAGACTAACTGCCTGTGAGCTTCTATTGGCTGATAAGGGCCATGTGACCAGGCTTCTATTGGCTAATGAATTTTTTGTGAATATCTCAGGAGCGGTACGTCCTGGAGAGCTGAGACCCGTCTAAAACCTTCCCGGACACCTGATGTACTTGTGTGCCAAATTTCGTGATTGTAGCTGCGATGGTGCGGATTCCCTTAGCGGACACACACACACCCACACACACACATACATACATTCAGCTTTATATATTAGATATGTACAATGTTTCTGTTATCTATATCTATCTATCGATCTATCTATCTATCTCTATCTATCTTGAAGGGTTACTTAAGCTAGTCTATTTAAGAATGACTGTTCTCTTTAAGTAAAATTCTCAGGGCATGATGTCCCTGGAAGGGTTAAATAGACTATTTTTTTTCAACAGGCACATATAGCTGAGCACTAGTCCCCATTCCTATAGATAGCATAGACTGGTTGACACATAGAGGGAGATTTATCTTCTCCCTTACATCAGAAAAGTGGTGTTAAAAAGTCGCTATCTATCTATCTATCTATCTATCTATCTATCTAACTATCTATCTCAGATGTGCCTAATTTATAATGAGGCATTTACCTTATCATGAATTAGGTACATCCTACGGTGGTGCAGGGGATGTCAAGACCAGCACAGAAAGCACCAGTCTTGATAAATCTCCCTCATATTCTCAATTCCTGGTAAAAGATCTACTAAAAGACATGACTTGGTTAAGAGATTGCGTGCTGCATAACCCTTTGTTCAGAAAGAACCAAAAGGACTATGGGCAAAACTGAATATGGTCTTATGGATGAATTGGAAGGGGCATGGGTATAAAAGCCATCATCAGTGTCTTGTTGGTTACTATTTGTCTTTGGTTTGAAGATGCATCCTGTTTGGGGTGTGCACCACTTGAGCTGACCCAGTCAGTGATATTATTCATTTTATTCTGTAAGTTTGCTTTTATATATTTTTTATTTACTCTTTTCACTTGAGCACTCTATATTAGACTGGCAGATAGTTTGTCAGATCATCACTAACGAGCATTCATAGTGACATTCGTTAGCAATGATCTGGCAATTTAATACTGCGGCAGATTACCTGATGAACGAGCAAACGTTCATTCATTGGGCAAAGAGGTTTAAAAATCATGGTTTGCCAGAAACAGATTGTGCTGTGTAAACACGATCTGCTGCCGGCAAACAATGATTCAGTATGGGGACGAGTGATAGCATTAGTGATCACTCCTACTCAGGCTGTGGAGGAGATGTAATAGCAGCGGTCTCCTCCACTGACGAGCAGGAGATTGCTGGGAAAGGAATGCTTCCATCCCGACAATTACCTACAAAATCTGCCTGTCTAATACAGAATTTAAAGTCACTTGTTTCACGGAGCAGTCTTGTGTTTTACATTTTTTGTTCTACAATCCAAAGATAACCCTTTAAAGCACAGTTAATATTTACTTTACTGTCAGACATCTCACCTCACATTTTAGCTTAAATTATTATATCAGATCCCACTATGGGAAACTGAAGACCAACAGCAAATAAAGAGTTATTCCAGAATAACAGTGAGGGTCCTAAAGCTTGGAATCCCACCAATTAGGAGAATGGGGGTCCCATACCAAGCAGGGCCACTAAAATGAATGGAGTGGCATGTTGAACATGTGCTCTGCCTCTCCATTCATCTCTATGAGAGAGTCTCGCAACCTGCCACTTAATTTTGGAGGTCCTGTGGGGTACAGTCTCTGTTCTCGTGAATGGTGGGGTCTACTGGTCTAATAGCTAAATTTCTGGAATACCCTTTTGGTAATAAAAAAAATATCTTGCTACAAAATCAGTGCAAGGTAAGTAAAGGAAATGTTCAGCCGTTTTTTGTATATAACTTTGTGGAACTTTGCTGTTTGATTTTTATTGAATTGCATTTATTTTCAGAGAGGAGACATTGTGTTTGCTAGTTAAAGAAGCAGTTTGGGACTTGGTTGTCACTGGAATGAATTGGAAACAGTAGTTTGCCAACTTTAAAAAATGTGTCTGTTAACTCTGCAAATCAATCCTGTATCAGGAGTACCCTAGTTGTAATATTAATATGTAGTGTATCTACATGGTAGGACATGCACATAGGATAGATAGGAAAGATAGGATATGTAGATAGGACAGATAGGAAAGCACGGTTGGAAGCTTTTCAGGTGCACATGGAGAGTGTCCATGTTTTGCGGATTCGCAGCTTGTGGTCCGTAAAATGGACACAGTTGTGTAAATGCATCCTAAGAGATCGCTCAGAAGCAGCGGCAGCTGCTGTAATAACAAAATATTTACAAACTGCAACACTCATCATGTAGTTTATACAGTTGAATGTAACAGTTGCCACTTACAATATGTTGGCTGCATAGCAGAGCATAAAAATGACATTACAGTCTCTGGCTTGCACAATATGCAATGTACAATGCAATCTGCAGCCTCTAAACACTTCCACAATGTACACAAGGGCAATATCAAGTGTTTGAAGGTCTGCAGTCTTGAAAAAGTACATAGAACATGCCAAGTTGGCAGTTGGCAGTATATATTACAAAATCACAAGGTATTTTTGCAGTAACCAGGTCACAGGGTGGTAGTGTACTGTGGCTGGATGTGTGCAGTAGAAGTTGTGCTCATGGTTCTGAAGCTCACTGGACTGGCATAATGGGAAGGGTGCATTGGTTCTTCTCTTCGGGGCACACTCCAGTTCTTGGGATCCGAAGTGCTTTTGGTATTGATGGTTTTATGGTGCAAGGCAGGGTGACACCAACACCTTGTGGTGTAAATGTAGTACAGGAAGCAATGGGGAGGTCAGCGTAGTTGCAGTAAATGGATAAGTCACAATGGCATGGTGTGCACCAAATGCATAGAGAGTCCAGGCAAATTTGTGCTGTTCCAGGCCAAAAATCCGAAGAGCTAACTCATACCCAGCCTATATGTACGTGTTCCTTTGTGCGGATGGGGAGCTTCCAGGGTTGGAGCTTATATGACCCTATTTTACATAGGTAAGTATGCAAATACAGTTTTCACAGCTGGTATGTGCCATCCCCAAAGCTGTGTATGGAGGGCTAGTCTCTTTCCCTGGTTAGTTAATTTGTGAAATCTTTCCTTTCTAGCCTAAGAAGTGCAAGATATATATTTCTCTGGATATCCTTACATACTCATGTATCCTCAGTGGAATACATTTCCTAGACAGTGGATCCTTTCTGACCTATTTGAGATGGTGGTAAACCGGAAGTATGTTATACTCCACCACATGCAGAGCTGTCACTAGCCTCAGTTTAAGTGCAGTTATCTTTCTCTGACAAAGTATTCCGCAAAACTCTTTAGTATGGCAGGTCAACCTTCTGTAAAGTCTCATTCTTTCCAAAGCATGGCAATGGCACATACATTGTCCCTTTTTACTTTTGTAATACTGCTCAGTGGCTTACTGCTCAGTGCTGCTGCCTAGCTGGTCATTCCTCAACAGCCCAAACTAGTCTCCATTCCATTTCCTCTTAGAGAGAAAGGGTGTAGTGCCAGTCTGACCTAGCCACTAGGGACCTCCCTCTACTTCCACTTCAAACACATCTTATTGGACAAACAGGACATGAATGCAGTGCATGAAATCCAATAAGTTAGCCCTTTGCAGTTGGCTTTTCAGTACTCTGCATCTTGGGTCCTGAATTTGGACTCAAACACACCAAAGATGTTTTCTGTGATATTAAAATATATACATTCATGTTATACTGTAAACTTTCCGGTTATTTTAGAATCTTTTATGTGTAAACAATCCCTTATCTGTCTCCATTCCCATAATTAGTTAAAGAGTATCTGTCAGTAGATTTGTACCTATGAAACTGGCTGACCTGTTGGATGTGAAAACGTGTTTATGTGTGAAAAAAACTGCTTATTCATTCCCATCAACTTGCCCTGAAGTTCTATACAAGTCTACCATAGACAGAAATTGTAACAATGTTTCTGTTTAGGCTGTGCTTCTCCACATCAATGTTCCCACTAGATGTTTCTAGTTAATCTATAAGCTGTATATAAAGAATGCAGTCAGAGTCCCTGTTGTTGTCTGCAGATAGGGGACCAGTTTTTAGTAGAAGAGACTCTGCTGGTCTGCAGATAGGGACCAATGCTTAGTAGGAGAGACAAACTACATGAGTGACCAAAAGAAGCCACTAAGATGGAGATGCTGAGCCATAGACATGGCTAGCTCAGGCTTTTTCTCAGCATTAGACCTTCTGCCCAGGAGGAGACTGGAGAAGCCAGCTAAGTGCCTTACCTGTATTGTTTCCTGCAAACCCTGACTCATTAGACTCATTAGACTCATTAGACTTTTTTACCATTGTGCTGCACCACGTCTTACCATCCAACCTGGAGAGCATGGAAATTGACCTGCTGTGTGGATTTCAAATTCTGCAGCGTGTCAAATAGGTTTGCGATTTTAGCTGCAGATTTCACCCTTTTCAAATGAAAGATGAAATATGTGGCAAAAGTGTATCAGATCTGCACTAAAATGGCAGGTATTGCAGTTTTTGGTGTGGTTTGGGTGCAGAACCGCACATAAATCTGCATGGAAATTGGTGCAGATCTTCTGCACATTAACCTGCACCTGTGAGCAGGTACCCTTTAACAGAAGGAACTGAGATGGATCCATGAATTATACATACTTGGACCAAGGCTGATGTTAAAATATATAGTCTTAGTATGAAGTCACTCAGTGTAGAATATGACAAATTTATGCCAAATGTAAGAGGCACCACTCTGTATCTACTAATAAAGTAGCTTTTGTTTTACTGACCTGCTGTGAAGTTTGTTGATGACAGTACCTGAGGTTTGGTTCTTTCCACTTTTTTCTTCACGCTTGATGATCCCGGCTACCACTCCAAGCTCTACTGATAAGGAGCCAATGCTGCAGTGCAGGACTCCTGATTCCTGTGTGGATACAAAAATTCATTAAGCATTAGGCAGTAAAGTAAATTCATTGAAACTACTTAAGAAATTGGTTTACCTTCTTGATTTGTGGATGGCAGGCAAAAGAAAAACCAAGAGCAATTCCTAGAGTCTTGCAGAAAGCTCTTCATACTTTGTTCAGAGACAAACTGAACTCAGCAATCTGACATAATGTGAGCTAGTAAATGATGAAAATGGAAAATCTATTTGAAAAACAATAAGCAGCATCCTACTATTTATTAGCGTAAATTTAATTAATTTTTTAGCTTACAATTACAATTGAGTTGTTGGAGGAATGTAGGAGTGATCTAGGATAGAGAAGAGACTCTATAGTTGGAAAACAAGGAGCCCATATATTTCTATTTGCCTGTAATGCAAGCAGATGTGGATACACTGGCAAACAAGAAAAAAGGACACTTTTGCTGGACACTAGAGTACTAGAACCTATTCCTCAGGCACTCTTGCAAAGGGTAAGGTGCATTAAATACCATAAGTTGGCCAGCCATTGGACGGGAAATGCTTTCACACTAACTCTTTAAAAGAAGTAGCATGCATGCCCTACAGGCAGCAGATAGTGAGGCAGCATAATGCCAGCAAGCAGTAAAGCAAGGCTGCACTACTCTGGCAGCCATACCCACCATGAGGAAGCAGGATGATACAGGCAGGTACAAATCACTGGAGAATGGCATGAAGGGACGTGTTATGTGCTCAGGTTACTGTGCCCACTAGGTGGGGTGAGATGGAGATGGGCACAGGCCGCCTGTATAATACTTACACTGTCTTAAATGCAATGCATTCCTCCGTTTGAATTTTTGCCTCAGGCAGCATGAAGGCTATGTGCCTCCCTGGCCACAAAGCACCAAGGGAAGGGGGGCTCAAGCTGAACTCTTGCACCAGGACCCATGAGTCTTTAGCTATGCCACTGATTGGAATAGTTTAGTGTTAGCATTATTAACTTAGAAATATGATTTACAATATACCAATACCTTGCGTTTTTTTTTTTTTTCTAATTTAGTTTGTGAAATAACCCTTTTCAATGCCCAGGGATGGAGCTTTCTACAATCCAGTCATTATTACAGGTGTACAGCTGTCAATCACAATATGCCTTTAGCTACTATGCTCAAGAAATAGCCTGCCATGTATGTATTTTACGATGCAGGAACTGCTCACTTGCCTGCTACATCTAAATGAAGAGTATTGCAGAGTGTTATGAAAGCTGACCTCGAGACCGATGCTGTATCAGCCATTCTTGTACGAGTGATATAAAAGTTGTGCTTTAGTTTGGCTAATTTGATTTATATTTCAGTCATGATTCTATTTTCCTCCATTTTTGTGTCAAAATTAGAGATGAGCGAGCATACTCGTCCGAGCTTGGTGCTCGTTCGAGTATTAGGGTACTCGTAAGTGCTCGCTGCTCGGACGAGTATCTCGCCATACTCGAGGAAATGGCAACTTCCGCATCGTGCTTTTTTGGCGCCTATAAAAACAGCCAATCACAAGCCAGGAGACTCTACGGTACACCCAGCATCACGTGGGGCCCTTACATGTCGATACCAGGGGTTGGCTGGCCTGATCAGGTGACCCTGGAATATACTAGTGACTGGCCGCGGTGCTCGGCTCAGATGCCGTCTGGATGTCGTTAGGGATAGAGCTGCTACCTTTCAGGGACAGTGTTAGGGCCTGCATTTAGTTCTCTGTTAGGCAGGAATCACCCACAAAGAACCCAACAGCCCTTCTAAGGGCTAGAAGACATTTTTTTTGGTCTCCTGGCTTGGCTGGCTGGCTGGCACTAGTAGTGCAGCTATCGCCATATATAACCCCCTTTTTTTTAATGTTATATCTCAGTGATACAAATCCATTGCACACAGCAGTGTGGAACCATTCTGTGTGTGACAGTTCAGCACACTCACTCCAATCCATATATACTGTCCAGGTGACACTTTCTGTACGTCACAGAATACAAACCAAGTCATTTGCTACCAATAACGTATACAGCTTGATCCTAAAAATCTCTGTGCAACATTTAACTGGGTCGCAGTCTAAATAGCCACCGTGAACAGGGTGTGAGTTAGGTCTCCGATAGTTCCTGCACGTCACGTTCCCAAAAAAACTAAACTAAAAAAAAAATATTTAAAAAAATAATTTTTTTTGTTGTTTTAGCTCAGTGATACAAATCCATTTTACTCAGCTGCATGTAACTTTTCTGTGTGTCACAGTTCAGCACACTCGCTCCAATCCGTATATACTGTCCAGGTGACACTTTCTGTACGTCACAGAATACAACCAAGTCATTTGCTACCAATAACGTATACAGCTTGATCCAAAAAACTCTCTGTGCGACATTTGTCTGGGTCGCAGTCTAAATAGCCACCGTTAACAGGGTGTGAGTTAGGTCTCCGATAGTTCCTGCACGTCACGTTCCCAAAAAACAAAATTAAAAAAAAATATAAAAAACAAAATATAAAAAAAAACTTAGTTTTTTGTTGTTTTAGCTCAGTGATACAAATCCATTTTACTCAGCTGCGTGTAACCTTTCTGTGTGTCACAGTTCAGCACACTCGCTCCAATCCGTATATACTGTCCAGGTGACACTTTCTGTACGTCACAGAATACAACCAAGTCATTTGCTACCAATAACGTATACAGCTTGATCCTAAAAACTCTCTGTGCGACATTTGTCTGGGTCGCAGTCTAAATAGCCACCGTTAACAGGGTGTGAGTTAGGTCTCCGATAGTCCCTGCACGTCACGTTCCCAAAAAAACAAAATTAAAAAAAAAACATTAGTTTTTTGTTGTTTTAGCTCAGTGATACAAATCCATTTTACTCAGCTGCGTGTAACCTTTCTGTGTGTCACAGTTCAGCACACTCGCTCCAATCCGTATATACTGTCCAGGTGACACTTTCTGTACGTCACAGAATACAACCAAATCATTTGCTACCAATAACGTATACAGCTTGATCCAAAAAATCTCTGTGCGACATTTGTCTGGGTCGCAGTCTAAATAGCAACCGTTAACAGGGTGTGAGTTAGGTCTCCGATAGTTCCTGCATGTCACGTTCCCAAAAAAAAAAAAAAAAAAAAAAAATATAAAAAACAAAATATAAAAAAAAGCTCAGCTGCGTGTAACCTTTCTGTGTGTCACAGTTCAGCAAACTCGCTCCAATCCGTATATTCTGTCCAGGTGACACTTTCTGTACGTCACTTAATTCAACCAGACTGAACAAGTTTGTGGGTTTCAGTACACCAGGCCCGTTTATTTTTTTTTTTTATATCATATACTATATATACAAAAAATGTTGAACCCCAGGGCTAAGGGTCGAGGATGAGGTCGTGGGCGTGGGCATTCAATTACTGCAGGGTGCAGAGGCCGTGGTCCTGGGCAGGGTGAGACAGTACCTGCTGATGAGGTAGCTGTGGAACGCCGCCGAGCTACACTCCCTAGCTTCATGTCTCAACTTACAGGGACACGTGGTAGAGTACGGTTGAAACCACAACAGTGTGAACAGCTGATCTTGTGGATTACGGACAATGCTTCAAGTAATTTGTCCACCAGTCAGTCTTTCACGCAGTCCACCCACGTTACCCAAGGGAGCACTCCTCTGGCTCCTCCACCTCAACCTGCTATCCCCCAGTCTGCCCCCTCCCAGGAAAATTTGGAATGCGATCCGGCATACTCTCAGGAACTGTTTTCTGGACCCTTCCCAGAGTCACAAACCACTTCTCAGGTTGCTGCTGACCTCGTTCCCGATGCCCAAGTTTTCCAACTGTCGTAGTCTGTGGGTGATGATGATGATGACAATGTTGAGTTAGTGGAAGAAGTTTGTAAAGAGGTGTCAGACGATGAGGAGACACGGTTGTCAGACAGTGGTGAAGTTGTTGTTAGGGGAGGAATTCCGAGGGGGGAGCAGACTGAGGAATCGGAGGATGACGAGGTGACTGACCCAAGCTGGGTTAATATGCCGAGTGAAGACAGTGCTTCTGAGGCTGAGGCGAGTGCTGCACCAGAACAGGTTGTAAGAGGCAGTGGTGTGGCCAGAAGGAGAAGCAGGGCCAGAGCTGGTGCATCAGCAGCAACTGTTTCACATAGTGAAGCTCCTGTGGCCAGGCCTAGATGTTCGCAAGTCAGGAGGTTCTTTAAAGAAATTGATGATGACCGACGGACTGTGGTGTGCAACCTGTGCCACACCAGGATCAGCAGGGGTGCCACCACTACTAGCCTAACCACCACCAGCATGCGCAGGCATATGAGTGCTAAACACCCCACTCAATGGAACCAAGGCCGTTCACCACCTCCTGCGGGTCACACCACTGCTCCTTCCCCTGTGTCACTCGCTGCCTCTGCTAGTCAACCCCCTGCATCACTCGCTGCCTCTGCTTTTCAACCCCCTGCCCCCTGCACGAGCGCCTCCCGCCGGAAAACCACACCTTCGCCTCCACGATCCTCCACAGTGTCCACCAATGTGTCCCAGCACAGCGTTCAGCTGTCTTTACAGCAGACGCTGGAGCGCAAGAGGAAATACAGTTCCACCCACCCACATGCCCAAGCCCTCAACGTCCACATCTCCAAATTGCTTAGCCTGGAGCTGCTGCCCTATAGGCTGGTAGAGACCGAGGCCTTTCGCAATCTCATGGTGGTGGCTGCCCCTCGGTATTCGGTCCCCAGCCGCCACTATTTTTCCCAATGTGCCGTCCCAGCCCTACACCAGCAAGTGTCACAGAACATCATCCGTGCCCTGACCAATGCTGTTTCTGAGAAGGTCCACCTAACCACGGACACGTGGACAAGTGCTGCCGGGCAGGGACACTATATCTCACTGACAGCACATTGGGTTAACTTGGTGGAGGCTGGGACCGAGAATGACCCTGGGGCCGCTCATGTACTGCCCACACCGAGGATTGCGGGGCCTACCTCGGTCATGGTCTCTCAGACGTACTATGCCTCCTCCTCCGACCCCTCCTCCTCCTCCACCGAATTACCATCCGTGGGCACGGCGCCTTCAGTCGGTAGCTCTAGGCGCAGCAGCAGTGCCGTGGGTAAGCGCCAGCAGGCGGTGCTCAAACTGCTGAGCTTAGGTGACAAAGGGCACACCGCCCAAGAGCTGTTACAGGGCATCACGGCGCAGACCGATGTGTGGCTGGCACCGCTGAACCTCAAGCCAGGCATGGTTGTGTGTGACAACGGGCGTAACCTGGTGGCGGCTCTGCAACTCGGCAGACTGACACATGTGCCATGCCTGGCCCACGTGTTCAATCTAATAGTTCAGCGGTTCCTCAAGACATACCCCAATCTGTCTGATTTGCTCACCAAGGTGCGCCGCATCTGTGCGCATTTCCGCAAGTCCACCACAGATGCTGCCACTCTCAGGGCAGCGCAGCGCCGCCTACAACTGCCCGCTCACCGACTGTTGTGCGACGTGCCCACGAGATGGAATTCGACATTAAACATGTTATCCAGAGTTTACCAGCAGCGCAGAGCGATTGTAGACTGCCAGATGTCAACTTCCACCAGAACTGGTAGTCAGGTCAGTCAGATTCCTCAAGTCTACAATGAGGAGTGGACGTGGATGTCTGATATCTGCCAGGTGTTGAGCAACTTTGAGGAGTCAACACAGATGGTCAGCGGTGATGCCGCCATTATCAGCCTCACCATCCCGCTGCTTTGCCTGTTGAAAAACTCACTGCTCAGCATGAAGTCGGACGCTTTGCGCTTGTCACAAGAGATGGTGGAGAAAGATACATCGCTTGATAGCCAGAGCACCCTCCGGTCTGTTTCTCAGCGCGTATCGGTGGAGGGGGATGAGGATGAGGAGGAAGAGGAGGAGAATATCGGAGAGACAGTAGAGGGTACCAGTGCTCAGTCCTTAACTCTTGAGCGTGTATGGGCTGAAGAGGAGGACTTGGAGGAGGAGGAGGAGGAGGAGGAAATGGAGAGTCGGGCCAGTGAGGAGAGGGAATTCTTGCGTGTTGGGACTCTGGCGCACATGGCAGACTTCATGTTAGGCTGCCTATCCCGTGACCCTCGCATTAGAAGCATTTTTTCAAACACCGATTACTGGGTGTTCACTCTCCTGGACCCACGGTTCAAGCAGAACCTTTCCACTCTCATCCCTGTAGAGGAAAGGAGTATGAGAGTGTATCAATATCAACAGGCCCTGGTGCACAAGCTGAAACAATCCTTCCCATCTGACGCCGCTAGCGGCAGAGGGCGTGGTTCTGTGGGCCAAGTAGCGCGGGAGAGGAGGCGAGCCGGCAGCTTGTCCAGCACTGGCAGGGGAACGCTCTCCAAGGCCTTTGCCAGTTTTATGTCACCCCAGCAAGACACTGTCACCTGTCCCCAGTCTAGGAAGAGTAGGGGGGAGCTGTACAGAAAGATGGTGAGGGAGTACCTAGCTGAGCATACCAACATCTGGACCGATCACTCTGATCCATACAACTACTGGATTTCAAAGCTGGACACGTGGCCTGAACTGGCGCTGTACGCCTTGGAGGTGCTGGCCTGCCCTGCCGCTAGTGTGCTGTCAGAGCGGTTATTCAGTGCAGCTGGTGGCGTCATCACCGATAAGCGTACACGCCTGTCAACTGACAGCGCTGACAGGCTGACTCTTATTAAAATGAACAAAGCCTGGATTTTACCGGAATTCAAATCTCCTCCAGGGGAAAGCAGCTAAAGATTTAAATAATTTATGTATCCGATTCCTCTTCTCTACTCCTCCTACTCCTCCTCCTCCATATCGTCTTTGCCTAACGCTGACCCAAAAAACGCCATTTTTTAGAGGTCCAACTGGCACTCTTTTACCACAATTTTTCAGGAGGGCCCCCTACAGGCCCTCTATTCAAACAATTTTTCCAGAGGTCCACCTACAGGCCCTCTCTCCAAAAAATTTTTCAGGAGGTCCACCTACAGGCCCTCTCTTCAAACAATTTTTCAGGAGGGCCCCCTACAGGCCCTCTATTCAAACAATTTTTCCAGAGGTCCACCTTCAGGCCCTCTCTCCAAAAATTTTTTCCGGAGGTCCACCTACAGGCCCTCTCTTCAAACAATTTTTACAGAGGTCCACCTACAGGCCCTCTGTCCAAACAATTTTTCCGGAGTTCCACCTACAGGCCCTCTCTCCATTTCCAGTTTCCAGTTTTATTTGCGCAAAATGCGTAAATTATTATTTTTGGGATAGGTGTGAAAAATAATATTACCTGCGTATCTATGTTGCCCAACATTGGATACGGTAGCAAGTGGAAGACCAAACACATGCTGCTCACAGGGTTCCGCAAATTCCTGGTCCACCCGCAAATTCCTGGTCCACAATGTCAAGGAGGTCGAGGTTCTGTTGATGAGCAACAAGTCCTTCTGTACTGAAATCGCCGACAACGTCTCCATCTAAGAACCTAAAGACCATTGTGTAGAGAGCGGCACAGCTCGCCATCAAAGTGATGAACCCCAACGCCAGACTGCGCAGAGAAGATAACGAATAAATATCTCTGTGGTTATTTTTGCTAAATAAAAGTTAAATAAACACCAAAAAAAATTGATCTGTTCCTGTGCCTGATCCACCCAAGTTGAATCTGTCCCATCATGAGAAAGTCCCCCCAAGGAGTCCCCATTGTAACTTGCTTCCCATACAACTACCTCACCCCCGACACCTGTGTCTCGCCATTGTCCACCACCTCCTCAGACAACACTGGTAAATCCACACTGTCAGCACACGGAAACAGCAAAAGGTCTTGCGAATTGGGGCAGAGAATGTTCTGGGTTAACACATCAGAGAAGGGGTGACTATGGGATTCCAGGGAGTACGTGACCACATGCAATCTCCATCTAAAAAGTCATGCCACACTTGATCAATCTCATAATATACGACTGTACCGGTTGATGCAAAATTTTTAAGTTGGGGTCCTGTGTCGTCATTCTAACTCCATCCGGCTGTTGTCACCACCACACACGCTAGCCCAGGGGACACTCCTCTGGCTCTTCCAGCTCAACCTCCTTCCCCCCAGCCTGCCCCCCCACCTACAGGCCCTCTCTCCAAACAATTTACGTCTTTGTCCTATCTTTCTCTCTCTCCAAGCCATTTTTCCGGATAGCTGCCATATACGGTTTTAAACTGAGTAGTATACATACCACACTTGATCAATCTCATAATTTACGACTGTACCAGTTGATGCTAAATTTTTAACTTGGGGTCCTGCGTCATCATTCTAAATACATCCGGCTGTTATCACCACCACACACGCTAGCCCAGGGGACACTCCTCTGGCTCTTCCAGCGAAACCTCCTTCCCCCCACCTACAGGCCCTCTCTCCAAACAATTTACCCGGATAGGGGACGTATTAGATATTGTACTGATGTTTTTTGTTTTTCTTCTTTTAATTGCCTCCTGACCTGTGATAGGCAGAGCATGGACATGTCCCCTTAGCTGCAGTGGGAAAGATACTCCCCTGGCCAGAGCAAGCTCTTTTTCCGTTTTCCGTGGTCGAAAAATCCATGAAATATAAGGTCCCAAGATAGGGGACGTATACGGTATTAAACTGAGAAGAATCGATACCATACCGGTTGATGCTACAGTTTTTCAAAATCCATTCCGGCTGTTGTCACCACCTTACGCTTAAGCCCAGGGGGCACTCCTCTGACTCTTCCAGCGAAACCTCCTTCCCACCCACCTACAGGCCCTCTCTCCAAACAATTTACCTGGGTAGGGGACGTATTAGATATTGTACTGATTTTATTTTGGTTCTTCTTTTAATTGCCTCCTGCGATAGACAGGAATCGAACCCAAGTCAACTGCTAGGGAAGCAGCTATGCTCACCACTTTACCATTAACAGCCACAGCAACTGATAAGAACAGATACTAAACTTGATGTCAGCTGCAGTGCCAGCATGAGCAGTGGTGTCACCTGCAGGCGGTGATGGACCTTCGTTGCACCTATTTTGGTGCTTCCCTAACATGTGATGGGTATTTGCCTCGCCTTTCTTGGTCTGGGTGAGCACAATTGCCATGAGGGTAACCACCAGGCTGTTGCCTGAGAATTTGGGGTAATGGTGGGATTAAGCAGCCTCAGAGGCATCCATGCATGCTGCCCCTACTGTTTCCTGTCCATTTCCGTGGTGTGTCCATCATTTTCTGAGGTTTCCAGGTTTTCACCCAGCCTTCCCTAGGCAGAGCCTTGGTCCCCTGCAAAAATGCTTGAGTCTCCCATTGACTTCAATGGGGTTCGTTATTCGAAACGAGCACCCGAGCATCGGGAAAAGTTCGACTCGAATAACGAGCACCCGAGCATTTTAGTGCTCGCTCATCACTAGTCAAAATCCATCCAAAAATGACATCATTCTATGTGCCCCCTTGGTAATTTTGGTAAACTAAAGGCATGTCCAAAAGATAAAGACATATAATCAGAAATTTTGTTTAGATTATAATTAGAGATGAGCGAGCACTAAAATGCTCGGGTGCTCGTTATTCGAGACAAACTTTTCACGATGCTTGGGTGCTCGTTTCGAGTAACAAACCCCATCGAAGTCAATGTGAGACTCGAGCATTTTTGCAGGGGACCAAGGCTCTGCCTAGGGAAGGCTGGGTGAAAACCTGGAAACATTAGAAAATGATGGAAACACCACGGAAATGGACAGGAAACAGCAGGGGCAGTATGCATGGATGCCTCTGAGGCTGCCTAATCCCACCATTACCCCAAATTTTCAGGCAACAGCCTGGTGGTTACCCTCATGGCAATTGTGCTCACCCAGACCAAGAAAAGCGAGGCACATGCCCATGGACCTCCGGAAAAATTGTGGTAAAAGAGTGCCAGTTGGACCTAAAAAAAATTGCATTTTTTGAGTCAGCGTTAGACAAAGACAACAAGGAGGAGGAGGAGGAGGAGGAGGAAGAGTAGAGAAGAGGAATCGGATACATAAGTAATGTTAATCTTTAGCTGCTTTCCCCCGGAGGAGATTTGAATTCCGGTGAAATCCAGGCTTTGTTCATTTTAATAAGCGTCAGCCTGTCAGCGCTGTCAGTTGACAGGCGTGTACGCTTATCGGTGATGACGCCACCAGCTGCACTGAATACCTGCTCTGACAGCACGCTAGCGGCAGGGCAGGCCAGCACCTCCAAGGTGTACAGCGCCAGTTCAGGCCACGTGTCCAGCTTTGAAACCCACTAGTTGTATGGAGCAGAGTGATCGGTCCAGACGTTGGTATGGTCAGCTAGGTATTCCCTCACCATCTGTCGTACAGCTCCCCCCTACTCTTCCTAGACTGGGGACAGGTGACAGTGTCTTGCTGGGGTGACATAAAACTGGCAAAGGCCTTGGAGAGCGTTCCCCTGCCAGTGCTGGACAAGCTGCCTGCTCGCCTCCTCTCCCGCGCTACTTGATCCACAGAACCATGCCCTCTGCCGCTAGCGGCGTCAGATGGGAAGGATTGTTTCAGATTGTGCACCAGGGCCTGTTGATATTGATACACTCTCATACTCCTTTCCTCTACAGGGATGAGAGTGGAAAGGTTCTGCTTGAACCGTGGGTCCAGGAGAGTGAGCACCCAGTAATCGGTGTTTGAAAAAATGCTTCTAATGCGAGGGTCACGGGATAGGCAGCCTAACATGAAGTCTGCCATGTGCGCCAGAGTCCCAACACGCAAGAATTCCCTCTCCTCACTGGCCTGACTCTCCATTTCCTCCTCTTCCTCCTCCTCCAAGTCCTCCTCTTCAGCCCATACACGCTCAAGAGTTAAGAAGGACTGAGCACTGGTACCCTCTTCTGTCTCGCCGACATTCTCCTCCTCTTCCTCCTCATCCTCATTCCCCTCCTCCGATACGCGCTGAGAAACAGACCGGAGGGTGCTCTGGCTATCAAGCAACGTATCTTCCTCCACCGTCTCTTGTGACAAGCGCAAAGCATCCGACTTCATGCTGAGCAGTGAGTTTTTCAACAGGCAAAGCAGCTGGATGGTGAGGCTGATAATGGCGGCATCGCCGCTGACCATCTGTGTTGACTCCTCAAAGTTGCTCAACACCTGGCAGATATCAGACATCCACGTCCACTCCTCATTGTAGACTTGAGGAATCTGACTGACCTGACTACCAGTTCTGGTGGAAGTTGACATCTGGCAGTCTACAATCGCTCTGCGCTGCTGGTAAACTCTGGATAGCATGTTTAATGTGGAATTCCATCTCGTGGGCACGTCGCACAACAGTCGGTGAGCGGGCAATTGTAGGCGGTGCTGCGCTGCCCTGAGAGTGGCAGCATCTGTGGTGGACTTGCGGAAATGCGCACAGATGCGGCGCACCTTGGTGAGCAAATCAGACAGATTGGGGTATGTCTTGAGGAACCGCTGAACTATTAGATTGAACACGTGGGCCAGGCATGGCACATGTGTCAGTCTGCCGAGTTGCAGAGCCGCCACCAGGTTACGCCCGTTGTCACACATAACCATGCCTGGCTTGAGGTTCAGCGGTGCCAGCCACAGATCGGTCTGCGCCGTGATGCCCTGTAACAGCTCTTGGGCGGTGTGCCTTTTGTCACCTAAGCTCAGCAGTTTGAGCACCGCCTGCTGGCGCTTACCCACGGCACTGCTGCTGCGCCTAGAGCTACCGATTGAAGGCGCCGTGCCCACGGATCGTAATTTGGAGGAGGAGGTGGAGGAGGAAGAGGGGTCGGAGGAGGAGGCATAGTACGTCTGAGAGACCGTGACTGAGGTAGGCCCGCAATCCTCCGTGTGGGCAGTACATGAGCGGCCCCAGGGTCAGTCTCGTTCCCAGCCTCCACCAAGTTAACCCAATGTGCCATCAGTGATATATAGTGTCTCTGCCCGGCAGCACTTGTCCACATGTCCGTGGTTAGGTGGACCTTCTCAGAAACTGCATTGGTCAGGGCACGGATGATGTTCTGTGACACGTGCTGGTGTATGGATGGAACGGCACATCGGGAAAAATAGTGGTGGCTGGGGACCGAATACCGAGGGGCAGCCACTGCCGTGAGATTGTGAAATGCTTCGGTCTCTACCAGCCTATAGGGCAGCATCTCCAGGCTCAGCAATTTGGAGATGTGGACGTTGAGGGCTTGGCATGTGGGTGGGTGGAACTGTATTTCCTCTTGTGCTCCAGCGCCTGCTGTAAAGACAGCTGAACGCTGTGCAGGGACACATTGGTGGACGCTGTGGAGGATCGTGCAGGCGAAGGTGTGGTTTTCCAGCGGGAGGCGCTCATGCCGGGGTCCTGGGCAGGGGGTTGACTAGCAGAGGCAGCGAGTGACACAGGGGAAGGAGCATTGGTTCCATTGAGTGGGGTGTTTAGCACTCATATGCCTGCGCATGCTGGTGGTGGTTAGGCTAGTAGTGGTGGCAAACCTGCTGATCCCGGTGTTTCACAGGTTGCACACCACAGTCCTTCGGTCATCCTCACTTTCTTTAAAGAACCTCCAGACTTGCGAACATCTAGGCCTCGCCATGGGAGCTTCACTACGTGAAACAGTTGCTGCTGATGCACCAGCTCTGGCCCTGCTTCTCCCTCTGGCCACACCACTGCCTCTTCCAACCTGTTCTGGTGCAGCACTCGCCTCCGCCTCAGAAGCACTGTCTTCACTCGGCATATCAACCCAGCTTGGGTCAGTCACCTCGTCATCCTCCGATTCCTCAGTCTGCTCCCCCCTCGGATTTCCTGCCCTGACAACAACTTCACCACTGTCTGACAACCGTGTCTCCTCATCGTCCGACACCTCTTTACACACTTCTTCCACTAAGTCAACAATGTCATCATCATCACCCACAGACTGCAACAGTTGGAAAACTTGGACATCGGGAATGAGGTCAGCAGCAACCTGAGAAGTGGTTTGTGACTTTGGGAAGGGTCCAGAAAACAGTTCCTCAGAGTATGCCGGATCGCATTCCAAATTTTACTGGGAGGGGGCAGACTGGGGGAAAGGAGGTTGAGGTGGAGGAGCCAGAGGAGTTCTCCCTTGGGTAACATGGGTGGACTGCGTGGAAGACTGACTTTTGGACAAATTACTTGAAGCATTGTCCGCAATCCACGACATCACCTGTTCGCACTGTTGTGGTTTCAACAGTCCTCTACCACGTGTCCCTGTAAGTTGAGACATGAAGCTAGGGAGTGTAGCTCTGCGGCGTTCCCCTACTCCCTCATCAGCAGGTACTGTCTCACCCTGCCCAGGACCACGGCCTCTGCCCCCTGCAGTAATTGAATGCCCACGCCCATGCCCTCGTCCTCGACCCTTAGCCCTGGAGTTCAACATTTTCTGTATATAATGTATATATGTACATAAAAAATGGGCCTGCTGTACTGAAACCCACAAACTTGTTCAATCTGAACAAGAAAATATATAGGTGGATAAGTTAGAGCAAAATTACGTATGTTATTACGTACCGTGCAGTATGGTGGAATTGCACGGAAACTATTAGATTAGGCAGACTTGGTCTGCTTAAGTGCAACCCAGACAAATGTCGCACAGAGATTTTTGTAATGTAGCTGTATTAGTGACAGCAAAAGACCTTTTTTAATTAAGTGACGTACAGAATGTGTCACTTGGACAGAAAATACAGATTGTGCTTTGTATATAGGTGGATAAGTTAGAGCTAAATTACGTATGTTATTACGTACCGTGCAGTATGGAGCAATTACACTGAAACTATTAGATTAGGCAGACTTGGTCTGCTTAATTGCAACCCAGATAAATGTCGCACATAGATTTTTGTAATGTAGCTGTATCAGTGAGAGCAATACACCTTTTTCAACTACGTGACGTACAGAATGTGTCACTTGGACAGAAAATACGGATTGTGCTTTGTGGTGACTGGACAGCTGAACTGAATGGTTCCACACAGCTGTATGAAATGGATTTGTATCACTGAGATAAAACAACAAAAAAACTATTTTTTTTTTGTTTTGTTTTTTTTAACGTGACGTGCAGAAAATATCAGAGAGCAAACTCAGCCCCTGGTTACTGTGGCTATTTTGACTGCAACCCTGACAAATGTCGCACAGAGATTTTTGTAATGTAGCTGTATCAGTGTAAGCAAAAGACCGTATTTGATTACGTGATGTACAGTATGGGTCACCTGGACAGAAAATACGGATTGTGGTTTGTGGTGAGTGGATAGCTGAACTGTGACACACAGAATGGTTCCACACTGCTGTGTGAAATGGATTTGTATCACTGAGATAAAACAATAAAAAAAAAAAGTGTTATATATGGCGATAGCTGCACTACTAGTGCCAGCCAGCCCAACCAGGAGACAAAAAAAAATGTCTTGTAGCCCTTAGAAGGGCTGTTGGGTTTTTTTGAGATCACTCCTGCCTAACAGAGAACTAAATCCAGGCCCTAACACTCTCCCTGAAACGCAGCAGATCTGTCCCTAATGACATCCAGACAGCATCTGAGCCGAGCACCGTGGGCGGTCACTAGTATATTCCAGGGTCACCTGATCAGGCCAGCCAACCCCTGCTATCGTCATGTAAGGGCCCCACGTGATGCTGGCTGTACCGCAGAGTCTCCTGGCTTGTGATTGGCTGAGTTTATAGGCGCCAAAAATTCAAAATGCGGGAGATGCTGTTTCCTCGAGCATGGCGAGATACTCGTCCGAGCAGCGAGCACTTAGGAGTACCCTAATACCCGAACGAGCACCAAGCTCGGACGAGCATGCTCGCTCATCTCTAATAATAATTTACATTACAGTTTGATATAACAGATGTTGTCATATAAAATATTAAAGCGTACCTCAGTTTAAAAAAAAAAAAAATTGCATAATGGCTATGCTTTATACAATCATAACCTTGAAGGTATGTGTCTTTTTTTGGGCTTCCCCAATGTCCTTTTCAGCCTAATCATTCCTGTTTCAGCTGCACAGCTAGATGCATTTCTCTCAGAATCAGGGGGTGTATCCCTTCTGTGAAATCTGCCAGCAAAGTACTGCTGTGACATTGTTCCCTTTACTTTCCAATATGTCTATTTTCAGCCCCGGAGCTCACAGAATAGATACCAAGTGGGAAATCATACATACAGAAAGGCAGGAGACTCTTGCTGTTCAGAAGCAGTTCTTTTATCAGGCTAAGGATCTCAGCTAGCTCTGAAATACCCCCACTTCCTCTCTGCAATCTTCTGTGTCTTTGTTACTAAGGTAGGAACTTGCCTGATAACAGGCAGTGGACTACAAAGTAGGTGGAAGTGAGCCCCTAGTGGTCATGACTTTACAGGTTTTTTTGTTTTGTTTTTTTTTTCAGGAGGATGCAAGCATATTTCTTAATTGAGGTGATTTAGAAAAGTGACTCCACAGATTTCTACAAATTACCATTTTTTTGTAGTTATATGGAAGACATTTAAAAAAAAAAATGCTGGACTCCCCTTTGTTCTTCGGCATTTCTGCATTTTACCTCCATGAATCCTAGCAGGTGAGCTGGACTGTTTGTGCCTTTATAAAAAAAAAAAAAAAATTGCACTCTATCATCTACTTTATCCACTTCAGTATTACACAACCTCAAATAAAGCCATCAGTAGTACATCCTTGGCCATTGAATTGCCACGCTGCAAGGGTATATGAGATACGTCCTTGGCAAGGAAAGGGTTAAAGGGAGTCTGTCACCTCATTTTCACCTATATAACTAACAGCACTGCCCCACAGAAGATTGCATACACATCTCAGGCATATCTGTGTGCACTTTGTGTCTGTATTACATGTCCAGAAAAGCAACTTTTATTCTGCTAGAAAACAGCTCCCAAGTGTCCAGCTCTGCTGCTGCCAGTGCTCAAAGCAAACCAGACTGAAGAGCGGAGGGCTGCTTTAGCTGCTCATATCTTGGGATTGGTAGCAGATAGAAAAATGGTTCTGACCTTCTTTGAAAGCTGTCAGAAGCTATCAGAAGATATAGCTGTTAGAAATCGAGTCGGGAGAGAAAGATATTTTTAGTTTCACTTTCAGCTGCGCACTTGGGAGCTGTTTTCCTGCAGATTAAAAGTGCTTTTTCTGGACATGGACTACAGACACATGGTGCACACAGGTATGTCTGGGATGTGTATGCAAATTTCTGTGGGGCACTGCTGTTAGTTGTATAGGTGAAAATGAGGTGACAGACTCCCTTTAATCAATAAATATACAATGCACAAAACCTACCTGCTAATGATTATATGATGATCTATACAAGAGAAAAATTATGGATAACCTCCCGGTTATACATATTTTCTGATGGAATATAATCTATATTTCTTGGAAGTCAAGAATAGGCTGACTTTATTTAAATAATTTAATGTATGGCTAGTCTGTGTACAGTAGAAGGTCACTGATTTATGAATTACCTAAACTGGAGCTTGACAAAACACACATTTCATTTATTAGCTGTGGCTCTTAACTACAGTATTTAAAATTTATATAACCCTTTTCAAAACTGTCTGTGTATGTCCAAATTAACAGTACATCAGAATCAAGTTTAAAACTAACTTTTATTGATTATATTAACATATAAAAAGTCATATGCAGGGCAAATGCCAAGTAAAAGTAGTAAAAAGATCTGAAGGGAGGACACGGGAATGTGGCTCTATGTGCTTGGATCCCCAAACAAATCATCTCTTTCCTCACCTTATTGGGTACCTATTTCTTTTATCCCTCACCGCGGAGGTACTGGTCCCACTTGAAGATACAGATGTCACTGAAGATGATCTCTCGCGTGTCTGTATGTTTCTATATCTCCATCTGTACATCCTATTGTTCTCTTTGTCTGCCAGATCCCGTTGGAACTTCCGTGTTTTACTAACCGAGATCTGATTACCCCATTCTTGTGCCCAGCCATCCATTTCCTTTGCTAGTAATGTTAACTGCTCCTGAGAGCAATCTGATTGTAGAGTGCCAAGTAGCTGGTCAATCTCTATTTCAATCTCATTCAATGTTTTCGAATTCTGGGTCACAATTAGTTCCAGAAACATTTTGGAACATGTGGTACATGCTTGCTCCCACTGAGTCATAAACTCCTCATCTTTTATAGGGAAGGAAGGAAAAACCTGTACACGGAGACCACGTGGAATCAATTCCTTAGATAAATAATTTTGTAGAGTAATTTTGTTCCACCAGATCCTGGTGCGTCTGTGTAATGCAGTTTTCAAAGTCTTTTTAAGAGACCCCCACTGGTTACCTTCACCCGACATATTAAGCCCTGCATTAAAACCATTCTCCGCCTGGTGTAACCAGGTCACATCACATCTACGAAAATCCATCTCTAGTGAGAAATAATCAGGTCGCTCAACCTGTGAAACACAGAAAAAATATATTATTAACCTATAGTTACTCGACCTATAGGGGCTCCCACAGAAAACATATACATAACCCTTTTCAAAACTGTCTGTGTATGTCCCAATTAACAGCACATCAGAATCAAGTTTAAAACCAACTTTTATTGATTATATTAACATATAAAAAGTCATATGCAGGGCAAATGCCAAGTAAAAGTAGTAAAAAGATCTGAAGGGAGGACACGGGAATGTGGCTCTATGTGCTTGGATCCCCAAACAACATACATGTGAGCCATATAAATATGCAGTGATATCAGAAGCCAGACAAAGTGATTAATACCACTCAGTACATACATATAAATGCATCACCACAGTTACTATTATCAGAAAAAGGGGGGATAAACTATCCCTCCGAGTTATACATCACATAATGCATCAATGTACCACAAACATCTATCATCTGGCTGCTGTGCATACCCGTGTCCTCCACTTCAGGTAGGCCCATTGTATCTGGCAATAATAACCTATGTGAACATTTGTGTCAACTGATTGATTTCTATCTTAAACCCCTGGTGGAAATCTTACCTTCATATACACGGGACAGTCTAGATTTATTGGAAAAACTGAATGGTATACATCTCCAACCAGATATGTTACTAGTGACGTGTGATGTAGAGTCTCTCTACACTTCAATCCGACATACCAGGCGTTATCTAAGGCACTAATTATGAGTAACTTGAACTCGAAGTTGTGTGAGTTCTTGTTAGTAGCCATTAGGTTTGCATTAACACACAACTTTTTCGTGTTTAAGGAGACATTTTATTGCCAGTTACAGGGGACAGCTATGGGGGTGGCCTTTGCACCGTCCTATGCAAACTT
Organism: Rhinella marina; assembly: GCA_900303285.1. Taxonomy (NCBI): domain Eukaryota; kingdom Metazoa; phylum Chordata; class Amphibia; order Anura; family Bufonidae; genus Rhinella; species Rhinella marina. The sequence goes on along the minus strand of ONZH01005341.1, from coordinate 30,083 downwards.
GTTCCTTGGTCAATGGGAGAGAGAGATCTTTATGACGAGCCCTGCCAGAGGAATTGAGAAGGTCCATTTTTGGACCCGATATATTGATGACATTCTTTTAATCTGGCAGGGCTTGTCACAGGAACTGGAGGATTTCTTTTCCATCTTGAATGAAAATGAATACAACATCAGGTTGACATATAAGTGGAGTAAGGAGAGTATTGATTTCCTTGATATGGAATTGAAAATAGATGCAGTGGGCTATATTCAGACGGATCTATTCAGGAAAAAGACAGCTACTAATTCACTATTACATGCATCGTCCGCCCATCCAAAACATCTGATCAACAATATCCCCACTGGGCAATTTTTACGCATATGCTCCGAGGAGACTACATTTAGACAACAGACACAGGATCTGACTAAAAGATTCCAGGAAAGGGGATATAGAAATCAAGCCATCAAACACACTTGTAGACGCGTGGAGGGTACGAATCGCAATGATCTGCTGCATAAAGGACACATTGTGAATAAATTTAAAAAGGACAAGAAAGAGACTGAAATTGTAAGATTTGTCACCACTTTTAATTCTAGACCAGATTAAATACAGGAAATCTTGAAGAAATATTGGCCTGTACTCCGAACAGATGATATCCTGAAGAAATACCTACCAAAGGACCTGTCAATTGCATTTAGAAGATTGAAGAGTTTGAGGGATACTTTGGTCCACAGCTACCATAGAGGTGAGCGACCTGGTAGGATGTTCAATTCTAAAGGACCCAAATGGGGCTGTTCCCCTTGTGGGAAATGCGTGGCTTTCCCCAATGTAGAAAGATGCGACACGTTCCAAGACATTATTGGGGAGAAGACATATAAGATCACCCATAAGATGGATTGTGCCTCAACAGGGGTTATGTACTATGCAACCTGCCCCTGTGCTAAAATTTATATTGGGATGACATCAATAGAATTTAGGAGACGGGTACGTGAGCATGTTCTGGACATTACGGGCTCAACAGATGTTGAATTTGTAAGTAATTTAAAACCAATTCCTTGACATTTTAGATTGAAACACAATAGTGATGCCAGTCTGTTGAAGGTAAGGGCAATTGATCGGGTGTACCCAAATATACGTGGTGGAAATTGGAAAAAGACACTGGTTAAAAGACAAGTTAAACACTTTATCTCCCAGAGGTCTGAATGAATATAACACCTTTGTTCCATTTTTGTAGTTAATTCGTATTATTTTCCCATTTGGTAGCTTAATTTTCCCTTGTGGATCCATATGTGTGTGTGTATACACACACATGTGGATACCTAGGTTTTAGATCTGTTTTATATGTGCATATATTAGCATGTTGTTTTTATTTGTTATAGATTCCTGTAGTCTAGTTCGGATGGAGCCTCATGGAATCCGTGTTTTGTGTGGGGAGATGAGTTATGGGAAGATTCTTACCATGGAGAATTTTGTGAAATGAATGTGGTTGTACATAACTATTCTATTTAATTATTGTGGTGCCAGTGGTATGATTGGGTAAACTGGCATTGTATTATATACTTGTTGTGGTGCATTGCATTAGGGGATATTTTGGATTATTGATTATTGATTTGTTTATGTATATTAATTCATGAATTCTTTCACCTTTGCACTTTTTTGCCCTCATTTTATTTATTTTTTCACTTCTTCTTCAATCACGTATGTCACCTTCACGTATTCACTCCACAAATCATGAATTAATATATTATGTTGTGTTATATGAATAACCTTTATTCTATACACTTCATATTCATATTTGGTATATTTTTATTTTGATATGTGTACATTTATCATGCACTAGGCACTTTAATATATATGTAATAAGGTACATCTTTAATGGTTTCTTTTTTAATGGTATTTATTTGTGTGTATTATGTTTGATGATTCACTGACAATGAAATTATTGTGTATGTTATTTATTAATACGTATTTAATATTCATGCATTATTCATGTTTTTACACTGTCACATGGTCCCTTGTAATAAATTAGGGTATATTGATTTTTACACGTGATGTCCATACTATGTAAAACTGTGTATAAATATTATATTGTATTATAAAGGGGTGAATAGTTAATTTTATAATGAATGCATAACACACAGGAATACTTCATGCTTCTATTGAATATAATGTTACCAACTCGTCCCCTTGCTCTAATATGGTTTATTGTGTATATATGTATAATGTATGGTGTGAGTTTCCTCATCGGTTGTACACACGCTTTTGTGTGGATACGTACTTTGGAGAAGATGTGCGCAGTCCCTGCACAGTGTATCAATGTACTCATGCGTACATGGCCGGGGCAGGTTTAGTCTGGATGATACAATACCGCCATACATACGCTGAATCACGGCGTGTGTATGCTAATTATTGGCGTATATACGCATGCGCGGTTTTTCTGCGCATGCGTGACGTGATGACGATACGAATTGACGATCATGTGACTGTGACGTACTCCGGCCTGGAATACGCGGCTGGGACTGACGCTATCGGTATTTCTCCGGAGTGGTATGTACTCATTAATAGACAAACGTGCACTCAGGAGTTGTGTGTTTGATTGATGAAGACGACCATATAAAGAGGCCCCTCTGAGATTGTTTCTCACTTTTCCCTGACGAAGCCGGGTGGCGAAACGCATTGGGTAAGTGGAGGACACGGGTATGCACAGCAGCCAGGTGATAGATGTTTGTGGTACATTGATGCATTGTGTGATGTATAACTCGGAGGGATAGTTTATCCCCCCTTTTTCTGATAATAGTAACTGTGGTGATGCATTGGTATGCACTAGCCACTTTGTCCGGCTTCTGATATCACTGCATGTTTATATGGCTCACATGTATGTTGTTTGGGGATCCAAGCACATAGAGCCACATTCCCGTGTCCTCCCTTCAGATCTTTTTACTACTTTTACTTGGCATTTGCCCTGCATATGACTTTTTATATGTTAATATAATCAATAAAAGTTGGTTTTAAACTTGATTCTGATGTACTGTTAATTTGGACATACACAGACAGTTTTGAAAAGGGTTATGTATATGTTTTCTGTGGGAGCCCCTATTGGTCGAGTAACTATAGGTTAATAATATTTAAAATTTATACTAAGCTTTGTTACAACCATCTCCTTTTATATGAAATATATGCTAGATGTATAGAAATAAGTGTAAAAGATTGACATTTTACTTAAATTCTCACAATCCTTAGGGGCAATTATGATACATGATTTATTCCAACTGAAGATACTATCAAATAAATGTGTCTGATACTTTTAACCCTTTTTTTTACTAAATATGTATCATATTGTCAGTTATCTGTTTAAAATGCAGAGGAATTATGCCTTAGGTGTCATGCACTCAACCATATTTTCTTCAGTGCGCTATTCGTTTTTGAAACTGCACCCCCTCACAAATACAAGTTAAATTGGCTATTCTCACAACAGTTTTTTTTCCATGTACTTGTATGCCCAATCTCACTACAGGAGAATCTCACTACAGGTCATAATATTATTATGAAAATAGCCTTTTAAATTGATAGTAGTGATATTCATACAGAATGCATATGGAGGCTATCCTTTCTTCCATGACTCTTTTTTTAGCCTGAAAATTGCCATGTGCATGAAGCCTTAGAGTTCACCTTTAGAGGTATAGAATTTTTATTTAAAATTCTACAGGTGTATTTTTCAGTTAGTTTGGGGTATGCTGTCTTTAGTGTTGTACAGCTTTCCACTTGTGCATCAAGCCAAGTTAGCATAATAACTATTGAAGTAAAAAACATTAAACACAATTTATATCTATAGGAGTCACTATGATCTTAGGTAGTGTTGAGGGAAGTTATGAAAACTTCAATTTGGCTGCTTCGTAGCGAGCGCAATGACGGGGAAAGACGATTGCGGTGCTCCACGGTATTGAACCCCCTCAAATGCTGCATTCATCGCTGATCGTAGCATCTGATGCATAAATGGAGGCCTTTCAGGGGTTAAAAAATATATACTCACCTTATCCTTTTGAACGCGAAGAGGCCTCCGCAGCCATCTTGATTGAAGATCCCGCATTAAATCTCGGGCAATGCATGATCATCATACTGGCCAGCAGGGTGACGTACACATCACTATGCATGGGATTTTGCGTGTAATCTTCAATCAAGATGGCCACGGCGGTCTCTTTGGGCTCAAATGGATGAGCTGAGTATGTTTTTGTTTTTTTTTTACGCCATTTCAGGTAAAATTGATTAGTTACCATGAAGGAAATTTGGCTTTGCAGTGAATCGAATATGGCCTGATATTCGGATCTAAGTCCACTTCAGATACTTTGATTCGCTCAACCCTAGTCTAAAGTCCAACCAGGCCCCTAAGATGTGGGGGACCATACCACACGAACATTAACTATCCTCTTAAAAATCTGAGTGGACAAAAATTTCTCTGCCCAATCACAGAACTTTACATGAATACAGTTACTGCTACAAGGTACTCTCTGTCCCCTCTCTGCAATCACCTCTAAGATCTATGCATGGAGGAAACAAACGATTACAGCCAAGGTAGCGCTGGAGCCTGAAGAGGTGAGTAACAACTATATGCCAGGCATGCAATATGAAACTGGTTCCCTGAGCTAAAGGTCATGTGCAGCACAAAGGCACGTCATTGTTGCAGCCAAAAACATGAAGTCAAGGCTATAGCAGCAGGGAGAGTCAGAATCGTGGCACTGGGGTGGCAGGAGGTCCAAATAATACGTATAACCTTTTAATTATTTTAATACTTTCCCTGTCTGTTACAAAATATCCACCACCACAGATATTAACATTAACCCTTTCCCCGGCCCAGTCAACCAGGGACCCTTACATTAACCGTTTCTTGACCCCAGACCACCAGGGATACTGGAATTAACCTTCCCTTACTGTACTTGACAACCAGATATTTGGACATTAACCTCTAGACTTCTAAAACTACTGGAATTTAGCCCCTTACTCCTATTCCACCGTATATATTCACATTGCCCTTTCATCTTCTACATCACCAGGAATGCTGACATTACCGTCATGGACCACCAAACATACAGACTATAACCCCTTTAGTGCCCTAGACCACCAAGAATACAGAAGCTTAGAGGGAACTAGCAAAGCAGATAAACTTGCAGCCTGTTGGGTCCTCTGCCCCATAAGTATTGTAAATTACACATAGTAACCTGGGATCCTTAGTAGTTTCAATTTGTGCTTCTGAAGCAGATGATCAAACAGCTAAGAGGTAAGCACAATATATATCACTCAGACTCCAAAGGAAAAGGTACTGTAGTGTACAATCCCTGGCTTCACTTGCTGTACTGTATGTATGATGTGTATGGTCAGCAGATTTATACCCATGAAACTGTCTGACCTCTTACATGTGTGCTCGGCAGCTGAAGGCATCTGTAAATGTCATCACTCCTTCCTGACCCTGTCAAAGTGGAGAGAGCACGGCAATTACATAAAAAGCAGAGCTTTTAGGTGTAACGGCAACACCCCCATTGCTCCCAGAGTCTCATTTGCATATATTAACACTTTATTTTTCTCAGCAATGCAAGCACATATAAACATGAGACCAAACAGCCTTCAGCTGCCAAGCATACATGTAACTGGTCAGCCAGTTTCAGGTACAAATCTGCTAACCGATGCTCTTAAAATGACAGATTATTAAAACTCCGGTTAATAAAGGGGGCCCTTGTGGCTAGGCTGTGTACTTTAAGAAAATGTAACTGACTGGAGTTAATATAGTTTGACTGGATTTGTAAAAAAAAAAAAAAAAAAAGAGCTTGTTTAAGACTAAGGGTGCATACAATAGGTAGGTACATAATATAATGCAAGTAAAGAAGGATATCTCCTCAGTGGTGGTCTAGTAATAAGGCCTGGGAGAATGATAGGTGAGGAGAGCTCATATACTTTTTTTTGTTCATTTTAATTTATCCCGCGTCGGACATATGTAGTTTAATCTCTGTAGAGGAACTGAAGCCAGATATGATTTCTAATAGATAATTTATAGAATGGAGAAAGAATCTATAGGCCAATGTCTAATGTATATTCAAAAAAGCGCAGGTGTGTGTGTGTGTGGGGGGGAACCAAACCAAGCATAGGAGGGAAAGGAGATTAGGCCTAGAAACTAAGGAAGGAAGATGGACACCTCCTACAGGAAACCCTGGCTCAATTCCTGTCTGTCTACCAGTATGAACAGGCCTCAAAGGTAGGCAAGTTTATACACAGGAACCTAAACACCGAACTGACCCTATAGCACCCTGGAACTAATGACAGGAATGAGTCTACCTGTTCCTCCAAAAGGAAGGACGAACAGGAGTCTCCCTAAGGCCTAATAACAAAACACACAGAAGGGAAAAGGAAACTTATCTTTCAGTGAAGAAATGGAGGCTCCAGGATCTCAGCTGAAAACCAAACTTCTACACACTATAACAACAACTGAAGCTATAAACTGCAAGGAATAGTGGGAGAAGAAGCAATAAATAGGGGAGGGACAATTACCACAGCAGGAACACATGAGGGAAAAGGGTGTGGTAAATACCAACAACAAAAAGGGAAAACATGTCAGATTATACCACGTGTTGCCAATCTGACAGACCTCCTGTTATCTGTCATAGGAATGTCTATGACAGTACCTCCCCTTCTACGGGTGATCTCCTGGCATCCCGGACCAACTTTGTCCAGATGAGACCTGTGAAAAGCTTTCACCAAACGAATGGCATTCACGTCAGATGCCGGTACCCACGTCCTCTCTTCTGGTCCATAACCCTTCCAGTGAACAAGATAATGAAGAGTTCTACGAAGAACTCGAGAGTCAATAATCTTGACGATCTGGAATTCCAAACTGCCGTCCACCATGACAGGCGCAGGTGGCAAGGGAGATGGCTCCAAAGGTTCAACATATCTCTTTAACAAAGATCTGTGAAATACATTATGAATTTTCAGGGCCTGAGGAAGTTGAAGACGAAATGCTACAGGATTAATAATGGCAGTGATCTTATATGGACCAATAAATCTTTGACCCAACTTCCAAGAAGGAACTTTCAACTTTATGTTTCTTGTGGACAGCCACACAGAATCACCCACTCTTAGGTCCGGACCATTCATACATTTTCTGTCAGCCACAAGTTTGTACTTGTTGCCCAGATTTAACAAGTTACTTTGAATTTTCCGCCATATAGATGACAATGATGACGAAAAACGTTCTTCCTCAGGGATACCAGAGGTATCTAAACCAGAAAAAGTGCCAAACTGCGGTTGGAACCCATATATACCAAAAAACGGCGATTTGCCAGTGGACTCCTGTCTACGATTGTTTATGGCAAACTCCGCCAGAGACAAAAACGAGGACCACTCCTCCTGATTCTCAGAGACAGTATAGGGCTCAGATCTTCAAAATCACCACCTCCGGGAAAACTACGTGACAAGTCATTCGCCTTGACATTCTTAATCCCTGGACGATACGTGACAATGAAATTGAATCTGGTAAAGAACAAAGACCATTTGGCCTACCTCCGGTTAAGTCGTTTCGGCGACTCAAGGTAAGCCAGGTTTTTGTGATCTGTGAATACCGTGATTGGGTGAATCACCCCTTCCAACCAATGACACCATTCCTCAAAAGCCAACTTAATGGCCAGTAACTCTCTGTTACCCTCATCATAAATTCTCTCCGCAGCAGAGAGTTTTTTCAAGAAAAAGGCACATGGGGGCCATTTACCTGGTGACGGACCCTGTGACAAAACTGCTCCTACCCCCACCTCGGATGAGTCAACCTCCACAATGAAAGGTTGTGACACATCTGGCTGCACCAAAATAGGGGCAGAAGAGAAGCACTCCTTCAGAGCGGAAAAGGCTTGCAATGCTGCATCAGACCACACTGAGACATCCATCCCTTTCCTAGTCATGTCAGTTAAGGATTTAACTATTGTCGAATAGTTCTTAATAAACTTTCGGTAATAGTTGGTTAACCCCAAAAACCGCATAAGAGCCTTCAAATTTTCAGGTCGATTCCAGTCCAATACAGCACGGACTTTCTCTGGATCCATATGAAAACCTGAAGATGACAGCAGGTACCCTAAGAATTGCACCTCTTGTACAGCAAAATCACATTTCTCTAATTTTGCGTACAATTTGTTATCTCTTAAGATCTGCAACACCTGTCTAACGTGATCCTGATGTGTTACCATATCTGGAGAATAGATTAGTATGTCATCTAAATACACGACTACAAACCTCCCCACCAGGTGGTGAAAATGTCATTAACAAAATGCTGGAAGACAGCAGGAGCATTGGTCAACCCAAAAGGCATGACCAGGTTCTCAAAGTGGCCCTCAGGAGTGTTAAAAGCCGTCTTCCATTCATCCCCTTCCTTGATTCTGACTAGATTATATGCCCCCCTTAAGTCCAACTTGGAGAACACTTTGGCATTGTGAGAGATAGGTTTTTATATATATTGTGTAAAACCTGTACTACTCATCTTTGACCACTAGATGGCAGCTAATTAGCTATGTGAGTCACGTGAACACTCTCTTTGTTTTAAGACATGTTAATTTGCCTCTTTCAAATGAACCAATGAACTCAGCTTGTGTCAAAGAACCAATCACTCTGCTTAAGTAACACCCCTTTTTGTCTATGTCATACCTACTATATAAGTGACTGTCTTTTTAATAAACTGGCTCTTGCTTGGGGGATGTGAAGTATTTTCCATGAAACCAACTTGTGTGTTTTGGTATCATTGTGAAAGCAGTATGGTGCGCATACTAATTCTTCCAATCGATTTGGCACCACACAAAGAAGAAGAGTATCGCGAGGATGGCGATTACAAATGGCGCCCAAGCAACGTGGGGCAGATCAGCTTGAATATCATCAATTCAACCGTTAAAGAAGGACTTGAGCAAAACCATCAGACGAGGTCACATGCTGCAGCACGGTAAGAACGTTTTATTTCTTACATACAGCTCCTCTGAGTTTTTGCACAAGTGTATTCTCAGTGTTGGATTAGGTGGTATTCACTGGGTTCAAATTACAGCTGATCTGTCCTTTGGAAAGAAAGAACCCTATGAATTCCTTCTTTGTGTGGCTATCCCTTTGATTTCTGACGTACTGGGCAAAGCGGAAGCTTTAGTCAGCTGGTAGTTGTATCCTGTGATGTAGAGTTGGAACCCAGCCAAGCCCTGATGAGGGATATTGGAAGACTCATGAGTTGTGACCTGGGGTCCTCATGATGGGAATAAGGGATTAACACCATTTACATTAATATCTGGCGTAAATGGAAGTTATTAAGACTTCGTGTCCCCATAGGAAAGGTGAATATATATGGGATTAACACCATTTACATTGCATCTGCAGACACAAAAATTTAGTAACACATGTATTATCTGTAAACTGCTAATAACTTTTCTAAATTGAAGGTCCCACTAGTTAAAAATTTGGAAAATTTGACTACAGTGATTGCACCTATGATGCCAATTAGAAGTGTCCTTGGTTCCCTAGTGAAATGTTTGTCATGATGAGTAGAATTCCCAATCAGAGGACTTACCTATGCTGTTCTGTAGGGAGTTAGCTAAAATACAGAAAGCTTTCTCTTGTTGTTGATGAGATTTGGAAGGTTTAGTCCAAGGTAAAGCTGGTGAATTCTCTCTCAAGTTATAGCTTCAACAGTGGGATCTCACTTAGTCTGAGAGGAAGCATCTAGGTGATCAATCAGTCACATGGTCTGATAGGCATCAGGACAGAGCAGAGAGTGTGAAGAAAGTTTCCAATAGACTCCAGCAAAGATGGGTAGATTTGTGTTTCGAATAGACCTCAGACATGCATGAGAAAAGAAAATCTTAACTGCTGCCTTTGTGGATGGTCTTGAGAGGATCATCTGGAAAAGCTGGGTATTGGCTAGGCCTGAGTGAAGATCATTATGCCCCTCCATGTTGTTGCAAGTTCCATAAAGGAGGGTTCAGAAACTGAATTAGAAAAAAGGCCTAAGGCGGGTGTGGCTTCTCATCAGTACTCCCCACAAAAAGAGGGAAGGAAGATTTTGTACGAACCTGCCCATTTCCTCGCCCATGGGAGGAGGATACGAATATTCAGCCCCTCAAGTGCAACACCCATAAGAAATAGGATATCCTGAGTCAAATGCTGTGTCCTATTATCTATACAATCCTTAGGGACTGCCCCATTGCCTCACAGCAAACATGTTCCATATTCACTCATGTGTAAGGGTTGTATTACATGTGTAGGAGTAGTAATGTGATGGTAAAGATGGTAATGTAGTTCCTACTCCGCCTTTAAGGTGTACAACTTTGAATCTGACTACTCTGCTTCTTCTGGAGGGAGGGAGTAGTAGTATGAGTCCTTCCTGATTTTTAAAAATTCACATGATTGTTTCCAATTAATAATAAAATTTTGAGTTTCTTGCAGATGGATCAGTTCGGACAGGATATGCAATTCCTACCCAAATGTTGTCAAGTCAGAACCACTCCCTCCAGCAATGTCGGTGCAGGAGGCAGAGCTGAAGGCGCTCGCTGAGGTTTGTAAGATGGCTGAGGGTAAGACTGCTAACATTCAGGTATGCTTTCAGTATCACTCATTATTATGGTCTAAGCTGGTGGAGCAGAGATTTTGTTTGATCCATGGGTAAGCCCATCAATAATGAATGCTGAGTGTATGAAAGATGGATGATGCCCTGATGTGAGATGCCCTGAGGAGGTAAAGGCTAAACTATTACCTGAAGCCTATAGTAAGAGGAAGTCTGTGTGATACAGGATGGTTTTGGCCCAGTAGACTTCCAAAAAGGTTTGAGTCTTTTCAGATACAGGCTACAGAGGCTAAAGAGAAACATCAAAGGAAAAAGGTAGAAGTGATGATTAAGAATAGACTCTGGAAGGGTTGGTAAGAAATTGTTCTTTCAGAGGGCACTCTACCTAAAGAGGATGGATTTAGAACATGGGCAAATCAAGAGAGAGAAGGTGTGACTGGGTTCTGTGGTGGATGGCTCCTGGGTTTAACAATGCTGCCACTAGGTGAGTGCTATAATAATGATGAGAGAACTATGAGACTGCGGATTGACTACATTCAGTTAACAAAGGTGGAACAATGTAAATATGTCCTTTGTATTGATCTCTTTCCAGGATATTTGGAGACCTGGCCTGTAGCAAAGGCTACCGCAAAAGATACTGGCTGAGGTGAGAGTACCCACTCCTGGGGCTCTTCTAACCAGAAGATAGGCTTGAGTCCTTAGGAAGTACTCTTTGAGAATATCCCTAGGTGAGATCTCTATTTCCCCAATAGCTCCAGAAGCAGCATAGTAGTGTTTCAAAGTATGTTATCTGTCTCACAAACAGACTGTCTGATGTGTATGTCCAAGTTTTAGTTTGTTTTCCAGATCCAGACTGCATAAGAGACAACTCAATCTTTACAACCAGGAGATTGGGTAGTGGTGAAAGGAGAGGTGTATGGAAAGTCCGAGAGTCACGTTTGAGGATCTACATCAAGTCCTGTAAACCACCGAGACGGCTGTCCAATTGGAATGGATCCATGTGTCACATAGCAACCAAGTGCCAGGACTACAGGGGCCATAATGCTTTTACATGTCTTATTGTTTGGTTTATGTGGTACAAGAGGGCAAACAGTTCGATCAAATTCCAATGGTATTTTAACAAGATGAGTCAGGAACTGCAAAGTTTGACTTTTGCAGTGTAGTAGACAGATGACAGATAGGACACTTGGCTTTGGCCAGATAAGTACTGACCCAGTCTATGGTAACTGTGCAGTGTTTAGAGATGATCATACCAACTGTGGACATTGGAGATAAGCAGGACAGAACACTAGTCCTAAATATTGGGAATATAAACCAGTGGAAGCTGTAGAGTCAGTAAGTATGAGAATTTGTTGCAGAAGATGACTATCCTGAAGGGAATACCACCAAACGATTGAAAACATAATGAGTGTAATCCTTTGTTCCTGTCTATCAGAAATCCTATCCAATAGGATTTGGGAAATATATGTTTTAAACGCATGAGTAAGGGGTAAAGATCCCCTAGGCAAATTTAGAATATTGGTAAGGGAAGAAAATCTCAAAGTCCAATTGCATCTGTGGCTCCTACATCCTTACCTATAATTAACATTAAATATTTGGCCAATTTAGAGAAATGAAGACAAATTGGCCTTAGAGACAGGATTTTATACAGGAAAGCTCATTGGTGTTTTCCCTCCAGGATATGGTTCTTATATAATCCATCTAAATGAGACAGATAGTGACTCTGATAGATGGTTTATCAGCCAAGACTATCAACATGCAGATATCTGGTGGTTGTGTGGAGATCTGAAACTCCGACCAAGGATGCAAATAGAATGGAATGGCCAATGTACCCTGATCAAGTACTGATGCCATTTGTTCTATTTTCACTTATTTCTGAGTGAAATAAAGTCAGTAAGCAACACAATATCTGGTCATGATTAAGAGGGTTTTGTCATACATCCTTTGACTCTCAAGTATACATTGTTGCCATAGGAGTCCCTAGAAGAGTTTCTGACGAATTTTTAAAGCTAGAAGTCAGGTAGCTGTAGGAGTTGAGTCATTAATTCCAATGATTAGTATTAATAAAATGTAACATAGTAACATAGTAACATAGTTTGTAAGGCCGAAAAAAGACATCTGTCCATCCAGTTCAGCCTGTTTTCCTACAAGTTGATCCAGGGGAAGGCAAAAAACCCTGTGAGGTAGAAGCCAATTTTCCTCACTTTAGGGGGAAAAATTCCTTCCCGACTCCAGTCAGGCAATCAGAATAACTCCCTGGATCAACGACCCCTCTCTAGTAACTATAACCTGTAATATTATTACCCTCCAGAAATACATCCAGGCCCTTCTTGAACTCTCTTAGTGAACTTACCATCACCACCTCCTCAGGCAGAGAGTTCCATAGTCTCACTGCTCTTACCGTAAAGAATCCTCTTCTATGTTTATGTACAAACCTTCTTTCCTCCAGACGCAGAGGATGTCCCCTCGTCATGGTCACTGTCCTCGGGATAAATAGATGATGGGAGAGATCTCTGTACTGACCTCTGATATATTTATACATAGTTATTAGATCTCCCCTCAGTCGTCTTTTTTCTAAAGTGAATAAGCCTAATTTTGATAATCTTTCTGGGTACTGTAGTCCACCCATTCCAGTTATTACTTTAGTTGCCCTCCTCTGAACCCTCTCCAGCTCTGCTATGTCTGCCTTGTTCACAGGAGCCCAGAACTGTACACAGTACTCCATATGTGGTCTGACTAGTGATTTGTAAAGTGGCAGGACTATGTTCTCATCACGGGCATCTATGCCTCTTTTGATGCAACCCATTATCTTATTGGCCTTGGCAGCAGCTGTCTGACACTGGTTTCTGCAGCTTAGTTTGCTGTTCACTAAAATTCCTAGGTCCTTTTCCATGTCAGAGTTACCCAATACTTTACCATTTAGTATGTACTGGTGACTTGCATTATTCCTTCCCATATGCATAACCTTACATTTGTCAGTGTTAAACCTCATCTGCCACTTTTCTGCCCAAGCCTCCAGTCTGTCCAGATCCTGCTGTAGCAGTGCACTGTCCTCTTCTGTGTTAATTACTTTACACAGTTTAGTGTCATCTGCAAAAATTGATATTTTACTGTGCAAGCTTTCTACAAGATCATTAATAAATATATTGAAAAGAACAGGACCCAATACAGACCCCTGTGGTACCCCACTAGTGACAGTGACCCAATCTGAGTATGTACCGTTAATAACCACCCTCTGTTTTCTATCACTAAGCCAGTTACTTACCCACATACAGACATTTTCTCCCAGGCCAAGCATTCTCATTTTGTATACTAACCTTTTATGTGGTACAGTGTCAAACGCTTTGGAGAAGTCCAAATATACGACATCCATTGAGTCGCCGCGGTCAAGTCTAGAACTTACCTCCTCATAGAAACTGATTAAATTGGTTTGACATGACCGATCCCTCATGAAGCCATGCTGATATGGAGTTATTTGCTTATTTTCATTGAGGTACTCCAAGATAGCATCTCTCAGAAAACCTTCAAACAGTTTACCCACAACAGACGTTAAACTTACCGGCCTATAGTTTCCAGGCTCTGTTTTTGGACCCTTTTTGAATATTGGCACCACATGTAGATTGGATTAACATCTCTATTATCATCAACAGAGATTTGTGAATTAAACCGGTGACGCTGTGATGACTCTGCAGAACCAACTGGTCCTCGACAGCAAAAAAAGGAGGGGTCTACAAGATATCTAGAAGTTCCAGCTGTACCTACATTCCGAATAACACCCGATGGAAGTATCATCAAGGATCTGAAAAGACTGACAACTATCAAATGAACTGTCTGAAAATTAAAATTGTTGTTTTTAAAATGTTTAATATGTCTATGCCCACACCATGCATATGTGCTGTGACTCTGTCAAAGATAAGAATGATTACAACTGTATGAAGAATGCAATTCCATCCTGAAGAAAATAAAAACCGTGTTGATGGTTGCAGAGTAAATAGGACAAGGTGAAGGCAAACCCAAAAGGAAGTTGGGGGGACCTGGTGAAGCAATAAGGAAAGTCCAGCTCTTCGCTGTTTAGGGCGTTGGGAGAGTACCTCACTTTGCCTGTTCACCTTGAGTCTATTTCCCGCAAAAAGGAGGGATTTGTGAGAGATAGGTTTTTATATATATTGTGTAAAACCTGTACTACTCATCTTTGACCACTAGATGGCAGCTAATTAGCTATGTGAGTCACGTGAACACTCTCTTTGTTTTAAGACATGTTAATTTGCCTCTTTCAAATGAACCAATGAACTCAGCTTGTGTCAAAGAACCAATCACTCTGCTTAAGTAACACCCCTTTTTGTCTATGTCATACCTACTATATAAGTGACTGTCTTTTTAATAAACTGGCTCTTGCTTGGGGGATGTGAAGTATTTTCCATGAAACCAACTTGTGTGTTTTGGTATCATTGTGAAAGCAGTATGGCGCGCATACTAATTCTTCCAATCGATTTGGCACCACACAAAGAAGAAGAGTATCGCGAGGATGGCGATTACAGCATCAACAATCTGGTCAAACAAATCAGGAATCAAAGGAAGGGGGTAAGGGTCACGGACAGTAATCCGATTGAGTTCACGGAAATCCAGACATGGCCTAAGAGTTCTGTCCTTTTTCTTTACAAAGAAAAACCCAGCTGCCACTGGAGATTTGGAAGGTCTTATGTGTCTTTTAGCCAAACTCTCAGCAATATATTCTTTCATGGCCGTTCTCTCAGGTCCAGAAAGGTTATACAGCCTACATTTGGGAAATTTTGCTCCGGGGATAAGATTGATAGGACAATCGTATTCCCGATGTGGAGGTAAATCCTGACATCCACCTTCAGAAAATACATCAGCGAAATCAGATATAGAAGCGAGAAGTGTCTTAGTGGTTAACGCAGAAAAAGATGTATTAAGACAATTGTCAACGCAATTATCACCCCAATCAAGAATCTGTCTATTATGCCAATCGATGGTTGAATTGTGTTTGCTTAACCACGGTAAACCCAGCACCCCAGGAGCAGGTAGACCTTCCAACACAAAACACAAAATAAGTTCCTGATGAAATTCACCCACTCTTAATCTGATATCATGCACCATCTGAGACAAACACTTTTGAGAAAGAGGCGCAAAATCAATAGCAAACACAGAAATCCTCTTCTCTAATGCGCTCGGAGACAATCCATGCACACGGACAAACTGAGCATAATCAGGTTCACCCCTGCCCAGCTGTCAATAAACAGCTCAATTATCACAGCCTTTGACTCTAGAGCCGCCTCGGCAGTCAGGAGAAAACGGGTACTACAGGATGAAGACAAATGCACATTTTCTGTCTCTCCACCCACTCCTCCAAGAGTGAGATGGGAATTTACCGCGTCATTTCTTTTTTTCTCTTTTAGAGACTAAATGCATGGACATGCGTTGATAAAGTGTCCTTTCTGTCCGCAGAAAAAACACACTCCCTTTTTATTACCAGAATGCTTAAAGGTGGAAGCAGGAGTAGCATCCCCTAACTGCATGGCTTCGTCCCCAGACATCAACCCAGGAGTATCTTCACCCAAAGTGTCATAGGAAGACAATACACTATGTGATAGTACGTCCTGAGAGCGGGGGCCCCTAGATCTCCACCTCAGGCGTTTATCTATGCGTAAAGCTAGAGACATAGCGGCTTCCAAAGACACTGGAGTTTCATGAAAGGCCAAAGCGTCCTTCAGCCTTTCTGATAACCCTTGACAAAACTGACTACGGAGAGCCGGATCATTCCATTTGGTATCCGTAGCCCACCTCCGAAACTCAGCGCAATAGATCTCAACACAGCGCTCACCCTGACGAAGGTCATGTAACTTGGTCTTGGCCAGGGATATGTGATCCGGCTCATCATAGATAAGCCCCAAAGCATTGAAAAATGCATCCACCGACAGGAGAGACTGCGATCCGGTTGGCAGAGAAAAGGCCCATGACTGTACATCTCCCTTGAGCAACGAGATCACCACACGAACTCTCTGTTACTCATTACCAGATGAATATGGACGCAACCTAAAGTACAATTTGCACGCCTCCCTGAACAAAATAAAGTTATCACGTCCCCCAGAGAATCTATCTGGGAGAGCGACTTTAGGCTCCAGACAGGCCTGGCAACCACCACCCCTGGGACCAACAGCCTGTGGTCTCTGAATCTGGGTGACGGTCGTGCGGAGGTCAGCTACCTCCAAAGACAGCCCCTGCAGCTGCCCCACGAGTACAGCAATAGCTGTACAGATACAAACAACAAAGTGACGGTAATTGACGGTTTATAATGTCACGTGCAGGTGTGGGAGGGAAAACCAGACCAAGCAAAGGAGGGAAAGGATATTAGGCTTGGAAACTAAGGAAGGAAGATGGACACCTCCTACAGGAAACCCTGGCTCAATTCCTGTCTGTCTACCAGTATGAACAGGCCTCAAAGGTAGGCAAGTTCATACACAGGAACCTAAACACCGAACTGACCCTATAGCACCCTGGAACTAATGACAGGAATGAGTCTACCTGTTCCTCCAAAAGAAAGGACGAACAGGAGTCTCCCTAAGGCCTAATAACAAAACACACAGAAGGGAAAAAGAAACTTATCTTTCAGTGAAGAAATGGAGGCTCCAGGATCTCAGCTGAAAACCAAACTGCTACACACCATAACAACAACTGAAGCTATAAACCGCAAGGAATAGTGGGAGAAGAAGCAATAAATAGGGTAGGGACAATTACCACACCAGGAACACCTAAGGGAAAAGAGTGTGGTAAATACCAACAACAAAAAGGGAAAACATGTCAGATTATACCACGTGTTGCCAATCTGATAGACCTCCTGTTATCTGTCATAGGAATGTCCGTGATAGCAACATTAGCAACAGAACTTTTCAAAACATATCAAACGCTATTATATTGAGGATTTGAATCTTTTACACTGAACACATTTTTTAAATTTAAAGGCAATTAAACTGAAATACAAATTAACTGAGATGAAATTGAGTGCAAGATGCATCATTACTTCAGTACTCTTTGTCCCTAGAAAATTAAAATTAGCGTCACACTTTTGTTATTTATACTATCATACTAGACACTGTTATATGAGGAGTATTCCTCCAATAATACAGATCAACGTTGTGTACCGGTTTTATATCTATTTCATTACTTGATTCCTTGATTTCACACCTTAACCTTTGTGAAAGGAATATGTTTTCCAACCTTTACTTTTGCGTTTTTATATATTGCTTCAATTTCCAAAGCTGCATGTCCTATACCTTTCTGACATTTACTGTACAAAGTTCATGAATTCTCTGTCCTAGGCACTGATGTGCACGTCAAAATCCCCTTGTCAAATTTCCACTTCTGTGTTTCTTGGCCTGATCACATAACCTCTGTAATGTTCTGATACACGGTATGGTGCATCTTTCATATAGTGAGATTATGACCTCTCAAAGCAATATCACATTTCTCTGCTGAGGTGAGGAGAAATATACTTAAAGTATATTGGTTTGTCAATTTATTGACTATAGACTGAAATATCACTTAATGTTAAACTTTTCTGAGACATAGATAATGTTACCTTTCTGAAAAGGATATATAAATATATATATATATATATATATATATATATATATATATATACAGTACAGACCAAAAGTTTGGACACACCTTCTCATTCAAAGAGTTTTCTGTATTTTCATGACTATGAAAATTGTAGATTTACACTGAAGGCATCTAAACTATGAATTAACACATGTTGAATTATATACTTAACAAAAAAGTGTGAAACTACTAAAAATATGTCATATATTCTAGGTTCTTCACTGTAGCCACCTTTTGCTTTGATTACTGCTTTGCACACTCTTGGCATTCTCTTGATGAGCTTCAAGAGATAGTCACCTGAAATGGTTTTCACTTCACAGGTGTGCCCTGTCAGGTTTAATAAGTGGGATTTCTTCCCTTATAAATGGGGTTGGGACCATGAGTTGTGTTGGGCAGGTGGATACACAGCTGATAGTCCTACTGAATAGACTGTTGGAATTTGTATTATGGCAAGAAAAAAGCAGCTAAGTAAAGAAAAACGAGTGGCCATCATTAATTTAAGAAATGAAGGTCAGTCAGTCCGAAAAATTGGGAAAACTTTGAAAGTGTCCCCAAGTGCAGTCGCAAAAACCATCAAGTGGTAAAATGAAACTGGCTCACATGAGGACTGCCCCAGGAAACGAAGACCAAGACTCACCTCTGCTGCGGAGGATAAGTTCATCCGAGTCATCAGCCTCAGAAATCGCAGGTTAACAGCAGCTCAGATTAGAGACCAGGTCAATGCCACACAGTTCTAGCAGCAGACACATCTCTACAACAACTGTTAAGAGGAGACTGTGTGCAGCAGGCCTTCATGGTAAAATAGCTGCTAGGAAACCACTGCTAAGGACAGGCAACAAGCAGAAGAGACTTGTTTGGGCTAAAGAACACAAGGAATGGACATTAGACCAGTGGAAATCTGTGCTTTGGTCTGATGAGTCCAAATTTGAGATCTTTGGTTCCAACCACCGTGTCTTTGTACGACGCAGAAAAGGTGAACGGGTGGACTCTACATGCCTGGTTCCTACCGTTAAGCATGGAGTAGGAGGTGTGATGGTGTGGGGATGCTTTGCTGGTGACACTGTTCGAGATTTATTCAAAATTGAAGGCATACTGAACCAGCATGGCTACCACAGCATCTTGCAGCGGCATGCTATTCCATCTGGTTTGCGTTTAGTTGGACCATCATTTATTTATCAACAGGACAATGACCCCAAACACACCTCCAGGCTCTGTAAGGGCTATTTGACCAAGAAATAGAGTGATGGGGTGCTACGCCAGATGACCTGGCCTCCACAGTCACCAGACCTGAACCCAATCGAGATGGTTTGGGATGAGCTGGACCGCAGAGTGAAGGCAAAAGGTCCAACAAGTGCTAAGCATCTCTGGGAACTCCTTCAAGACTGTTGGAATACCATTTTAGGTGACTACCTCTTGAAGCTCATCAAGAGAATGCCAAGAGTGTGCAAAGCAGTAATCAAAGCAAAAGGTGGCTACTTTGAAGAACCTAGAATATAAGACATATTTTCAGTTGTTTCACACTTTTTTGTTAAGTATATAATTCCACATTTGTCAATTCATAGTTTTGATGCCTTCAGTGTGAATCTACAATTTTCATAGTCATGAAAATACAGAAAACTCTTTGAATGAGAAGGTGTGTCCAAAATTTTGGTCTGTACTGTACAGTCATGGCCAAAAGTTTTGAGAATGATACAAATAAAGTCTACTGCTTCAGTTTTTATAATGGCAATTTGCATATACTCCAGAATGTTATAAAGAGTGATCAGCTTAACAGCAATTACTTGCAAAGTCAATATTTGCCTAGAAAATGAACTTTATCCCCCAAAACACATTTCAACATCATTGCAGCCCTGCCTTAAAAGGACCAGCTAACATCGTTTCAGTGATTGCTCCATTAACACAGGTGTGGGTGTTGATGAGAACAGGGCTGGAGATCAAACTGTCATGATTAAGTAAGAATGACACCACTGGACACTTTAAAAGGAGGCTGGTGCTTGGCATCATTGTTTCTCTTCTGTTAACCATGGTTATCTCTAAAGAAACACGTGCAGTCATCATTGCATTGCACAAAAATGGCCTAACAGGGAAGAGTATCGCAGTTAGAAAGATTGCACCTCAGTCAACAATCTATCGCATCATCAAGAACTTCAAGGAGAGAGGTTCCATTGTTGCCAAAAAGGGTCCAGGGCGCCCAAGAAAGACCAGCAAGTGCCAGGACCGTCTCTTAAAAGTGTTTCAGCTGCGGGATCGGGCTACCAGCAGTGCAGAGCTTGCTCAGGAATGGCAGCAGGCAGGTGTGAGTGCATCTGCACGCACTGTGAGGTGGAGACTCTTGGAGCAAGGCCTGGTCTCAAGGAGGGCAGCAAAGAAGCCACTTCTCTCCAGAAAAAAACATCAGGGACAGACTAATATTCTGCAAAAGGTACAGGGAGTGGACTGCTGAGGACTGGGGTAAAGTCATTTTCTCTGATGAATCCCCTTTTCGATTGTTTGGGACATCTGGAAAACAGCTTATTCGGAGAAGACGAGGTGAGCGCTACTACCAGTCTTGTCTCATGCCAACTGTAAAGCATCCTGAAACCATTCATGTGTGGGGTTGCTTCTCAGCCAAGGGAATCGGCTCTCTCACAGTCTTGCCTAAAAACACAGACATGAATAAAGAATGGTACCAGAATGTCCTCCGAGAGCAACTTCTCCCAACCGTCCAAGAGCAGTTTGGCGATCAACAATGCCTTTTCCAGCATGATGGAGCACCTTGCCATAAAGCAAAGGTGATAACTAAATGGCTCAGGGAACAAAACATAGAGATTTTGGGCCCATGGCCTGGAAACTCCCCAGATCTTAATCCCATTAAGAACTTGTGGTCAATCATCAAGAGACGGGTGGACAAACAAAAACCTACAAATTCTGACAAAATGCAAGCATTGATTGTGCAAGAATGGACTGCTATCAGTCAGGATTTGGTCCAGAAGTTGATTGAGAGCATGCCAGGGAGAATTGCAGAGGTCCTGAAGAAGAAGGGTCAACACTGCAAATATTGACTTGCTGCATTAACTCATTCTAACTGTCAATATAAGCTTTTGTTACTCATAATATGATTGCAATTATATTTCTGTATGTGATAAAAACATCTGACAAACACACATAAAAACCAGAGGGCAGGAGATCATGTGAAAATATAATATTTGTGTCATTCTCAAAACTTTTGGCCATGACTGTATATATATATCTCAAGTAGAGACAGAGATAGATAGATAGATAGATAGATAGATAGATAGATAGATAGATAGATAGATAGATAGATAGATAGATTTTTCTCCAAACCTGACAGCTCATAGAGTCCTATGTTTTACAATACCATCTCTATGCTAATAGGACTCAAAACTATCCCTCTCTGGCCCAGATGTCACTTCCCTTCTATCTAGAAACCAGACATGTCTATCAGTTATATTTTCATTCTTCTCCTCCCGCTTCTTAAAACTCAACATGGAGAAAACAGAATTCACCACCTTTCCACTCAGGCCAGCTACTAGGCCTATCCATTACAATTAACAGCACCTCACTTTCTCTATTCTTGCATGTCTGCTTTCGGGGGATAACATTTGAATCTGCTCTTCCTTCAACCCACACATCTAAACCCTTACCAACCTGCCAATTTGAGCTCAAGAACATCTTGTATTTGCTCCTTCCTCACACTTGAGTCAACTAAAATTCCAATGCATGCCTTTGTCTTCTCTCAACTGGACAACTGCAACATCTTCCTCCTATCTAGAACTCTTGTACCTCTCCAATTTATTCTCAACTCTGCTGCTCAGTTAATCCAATGCTCCACTCATTTCCTTTTTGCCAGTTTCCTGTCCATACATCTCTAATCTGCTTTCCACATACATCCCCACATATAATGTTTTATCCTTATAGGACCTCCATGATTGTTTTCTTTTAGTAAGTGCCTAACACAATCATCTACAAGATTTCTCACAAGCATCTCCCTACTCTGGAGCTCACTACCCAAGCACATCAATCTCTCCCCCAACATCAAGACCTAAAGCAACCCACCTCTTCAGGAAATCTTACCACCTGCAATGAGCATGTTGCCACTGCACAGCCAGATGAGCAGCCTTTACCCTTACCTACTGTGTCTTTCCTCTTTCTGTTGTAGATTATAAACTCTTGTGGGCTGATTCATCTCCTCCTCTGATTTAGATAGATAAATAGATAGATAGATTAAAGTTGAGTACCTTAAGATTCATCTGATAAACCTTTTTATGTCAATTGAAAAATGTATTGTATTAATGTATAATGATATCTGCTCTAAGAAGCCTTTCTAGGATCAAACAACAGGAAAAAATTTTTTTTCTACCAATTAAAACTTCCCTGGTAGTTTAATGAAGTGAAAACATCATAGTCACTAACTTCAATAATCTAGGGTAGAGGAGGTTAGTAGTTTACAGACAGCTCCTGTTAATCGTACTGTGCCATCTTTTGACCATTGACACAAACAGCAAAGGCGCATGTGGTCTCATGATAAGAATATCAACATCACAATAACTATCACAAGTTACAGTGCAAAGTACTGTACAGTACCCGCAGAGTAGGCCTTTTCTTCTTACCGGTCTAATTGTCCCAGAGGAGACATCATCAAAGGTCCTTTAGCTACACTAAAAGATTTAATGTATTTTTCCTGCTTCATGGGGACCTTCAGCTTGTGGAAGGAGGTGCTTATGATAGCCCTCTCCATGAGATGAACGATCTTTCATGTAGAACTTATAGATCATAGATCGTGCTCTCTGTTCTGTCATTGAGCTAAGATTAAAATCCTACGTATTTTGTACCTCTCACTCCCGATTTCAAGACTTTTCATGAGCTGCACCTACTCTCCAGAATGCTCTACCCCAGAATGTCAGGTCAATTCCCAACTTCCCTACTTTCAAACATGCCTTAAAAACACACCTTTTCAGGCAGGCTTATCAAGTTTCCTAAAATGACTGATCCCCGAGTACCCCCCCCCCCAACTCCACAGACCTGAACTTGATCTTCTAACAGTCCCACACCCGAAGCATATCAGCACTGCTACACCACTGCTTTCAGTACAATAATGGGTTGTCTGACACTGCTGGAGCACCCTGACCGCAGAAGGCCCCGTTCACTTCATTTCAAGTCATACATAGAAAATAATGGAGTCCATTATGTTTCCGCTCAGAACAAGATTTTGAAGCGGAAACAAAAGTAGTGCATGCAGGACTTTTGTCTCCACTTCACAAATCTTCCTCTGAACAGAAACCTAACGGGCCCCATTATTGTCTATGGGGTCCTTAGTTTCCGTTCATCTCAGTTATGTGCCGAATCAATCCTTTCCATTCTTCTGTTCCTATAATGTAGCAGGAAAATGGAAAGGCTGAACGGTGATGTAAACAAAGCCTTAGCTGTTGTGTTACATAGTGTCAGTATGATGCCACGGTTAAATACTTTGCACTGTACATGTGTACAGTGGAACTAAATTTATCATAGTGAATGCCTTCCGTTAGCGATACAGTTGTTATACACTACGACCAACAGACAGTTGCCTGGGTCCTCCAAACTACACATGCTGTAGTCAGTACAAGTACCAGCAGGAGAAGGGGTGGGGGTAGCAGCAGCAACACCGTCATATAGTGGTCGAGTTTTGACCACTACTCCAGCTGTACTGGAATGGTTGACTCGCTCATCAGAATCATCTCAAGTTGGTCAACTATTGACCCCATGTGGCCCCTTTATGTAATTCTCATACAAAAGGGGCATTTTCCAGAGATTGCAGGCCACAACAGCAATAATTTGCATATTGAGCCATGCACCCAACCGGCCCAACCCTATACCAGCAACAGCTACTGTTTGGCTAACATATTATATGGCTGCTACAAGTTTCCAGGCTCCTGTCCCTTATGGCAATAATCCAGCAGCCACCTTTGCGGTCTCCATATCTTAGAAAAGTCAACAAGAGAGAGGAGTTGCCGGATGTTCCTGTTGATATATCATCGGTGTGAGATCATGTAGAAAAGGATAAAAAGCAGATGGCAGAAGAAGGGTCTTCCACCTGAGAGCGGTTGGGGTTGGAGAAGTGGGTTCGCAACTTGGGGGGGGGACTTCATTCTTGTGTCACTCTGTGAATGCCCCATGACCGTTTTTCTCTCCTCTTTTATGAGTTTGTTGGGTCCACTTGCCGGTCACCTGCTGTACCACGAGGTACTCTTCATATGTAGTTTCAGGATGCAAGGGTTAAAGGTAAGTATAACTTTAATTATTAGATAAACTGTATATGGTAGTAAACTATTGGCCCCATTTATTTTTTTTTATTTATTTATTTCTTTTATGCACTTAGCATCAAGTTATACCCAATGGGGTTCACAATCCCTATCAGTATGTCTTTGGATTGTGAGAGCAAATGAGAGTACCCGGAGGAAACCCATGCAAACACAGGGAGAATATACAAACTCCATGCAGATGTTGTCCTTGGTGGCATTCGAATCTAGGACCCCAGTGCTGCGAGGCCCCAGTGTTATCCACTGAAACACTGTGCTGTCCGTGAGGGCCTTTTATGTAGTTCTCATACAAAAGGGGCATTTTCAGGAGATTGTAAGCCACAACAGCAATAATTTGCATATTGTGTCATGCACACAACCAGTCAAACCAATACCACCAAAAGCCCCTGTTTGGCTAACATATTATATGGCAGTTACTAGTTTTATGGCTCCTGTTCCTTATGGCAATAATCCATCGACCATGTTTGATCCATCCACCATGTTTGGCCCATCCGGCTTTGACCCTAATACATTTGTAAAGTGAAATATTACCAAGTTCATAGTATATGTTTGTATAGTTTTCAATTTTGTACTTTTGTACAATGTTAAAAAATAATTTCTGTTCTTTCGATAGTTTTCCATTTGACAGAATGGAGCCATTCAAAATTTTGGGTTTACATTTTTTTTAACAACAACAATATTCTGCCAAGGTTTCTGGGGTTTTAACTTCACAGCATTCACTGTGCACCAAAAATAACATAATGTCTATATTCTGCAAGTCAATAGGAATATGGCAATACTAACTTTTTTTTTGTTCTACTACTTAAAAAATAACCTAAAAATCAGAATTTTCTTTGCATCACCATTTTCTGACAGGCATAACTTTTTTTATATATATTTCGGTCTACAGAGCTTGAGGGCTTCTTTTTGAGGGAACACATTTATATTTTATTGGTGCCATTTTTGTCATACGTATGGATTTTTGATCACTGTTATTTTTTAGGGGGAAAAGGTGACAAAAAATGTGTGTTTTTTCTTCATATTTTAATGGTTCAGACATTTCCGGCCCATCTAATTTATCATTTTCTACACCTGTTTTAGACATAGAAAATTATCTAAATCTACGCCAACAAGGGATCTGGCATATATTTAGGCAACCGGTGGATGTGACTAAAGTAGAGATCCGCATCTCTACTCTACATAACTTAGCTGCGATCAATCACCAGTGCATCATTCTTAATAAAGGACTCCAATGGTGTACAGTATTTCATAATCATACATTCCAATGCTAATGCAATCTAATGATTCCTTGGGAACTATAAACAAGTGTAAAAGAAATATGTTTTTAAAAATAAAAAAAAATTGAAAAACTATGAAAATTCAAATTACTTCCCTTTCCCCAATATATAAATACAAATATTTAAACAATAAAAAAATACAAATCTTCGGCATCACTAAGTGCGGAAACGCCCGTACTATTAAAATATAAACATATTCATCCCACATGGCTCCCATGGTGGGATTGCCGTAATTGTACTGACCTGGTGAATGATACTAACAGGGCAGTTTTACTGTATAGGCAACTCTGTAAAAATAAAACCCATAAAACTGTTGCGGAACTGTTTTTTTTTTTTTTTTTCAATTTAGAAAGTGCAATGTTTCCCACAAAAACAAGCCCTATATGGCTATATGAATGTAAAAATAAAAAAATATGACCCCAGAAAGAGAATGAAAATTGAAAATGCAAAAACGAAAAACCCTTTAAGGATGAAAGGGTTAAATATGCTGTTTGCTAAAATTATTTACTCATAACTATATATGTCAGTGTCACTATCACAATATTTGTTATTGCCGATGTTCTCATTGTGTTCAAGAACTTAAAAGAGGGAGGGGGAGAGGAGAGAAAGGGCAAGCATTTGTAAAATAAATAAATAAATAAATAAATAAATAAAAGAGATTAAATAAATATAAAAAATCTAAGCCCTAGGATACTTCAGAGTGTCATACAGCAATTTTCAGGCCAATTAGAGCATATTTAATTAGTGTAGAATTAATTCAGACACAAAATGTTTTTTTTTTAATTAGACAAATCGAAAATGAAACAAATTTCAATAAATTTGTTCATCTCTAGCTTAGGGCTTGTTCACATCACTATTATGGATTCTGTTATGGCTTTCCGTTATAACATGGTTATAATGGAAAATAACGGAATCCATAAGACGGAAATCAAAACGGAAGCCTTTAAGAGGAACTAATAGAAACCTATAAGAAAGCATAATGGATCTTTCTTATTTCCGTTATGCTGGACGGAAAAGAAAGTCCTGTCGAGTGGACTTATATAATTCTTCATAGTGATAGTATATATGTATACAGTGCCTTGCGAAAGTATTCGGCCCCCTGGAACTTTTCAACCTTTTGCCACATTTCAGGCTTCAAACAAAAAGATATAACATTTTAAATTTTTGGTGAAGAATCAACAACAAGTGGGTCACAATTGTGAAGTGGAACGAAATTTATTGGATCATTTAATCTTTTTTTGTAATAATAAAACTGAAAAGTGGGGTGTGCAAACTTTCAGTTCAGAAATCTCTGAATGATCCAATGTTGTCCTAAATGACTGATGAAGATAAATAGAATCCACCTGTGTGTAATCAAGTCTCCGAATAAATGCACCTGCTCTGTGATAGTCTCAGGGTTCTGTTTAAAGCACAGAGAGCATCATGAAGGCCAAGGAACACACCAGGCAGGTCCGTGATACTGTTGTGGAGAAGTTTAAAGCTGGATTTGGATACCAAAAGATTTCCCAAGCTTTAAACATCCCAAGGAGCACTGTGCAAGCGATCATATTGAAATGGAAGGAGTATCAGACCACTGCAAATCTACCAAGACCCGGCCGTCCCTCTAAACTTTAATCTCAAACAAGGGGAAGGCTGATCAGAGATGCAGCCAAGAGGCCCATGATCACTCTGAATGAACTGCAGAGATCTACAGCTGAGGTGGGAGAGTCTGTCCATAGGACAACAATCAGTCCAGCACTTCACAAATCTGGCCTTTATGGAAGGGTGGCTAGAAGAAAGCCATTTCTCAAAGATATCCATAAAAAGTCTTGTTTACAGTTTGCCACAAGCCACCTGGGAGACACACCAAACATGTGGAAGAAGGTGCTCTGCTCAGATGAAACCAAAATCAAACTTTTTGGAAACAATGCAAAACGATATGTTTGGCGTAAAAGCAACACAGCTCATCACCCTGAACACACCATCCCCACTGTCAAACATGGTGGTGGCAGCATCATGGTTTGAGCCTGCTTTTCATCAGCAGGGACAGGGAAGATGGTTAAAATTGATGGGAAAATGGATGGAGCCAAATACAGGACCATTCTGGATGAAAACCTGTTGGAGTCTGCAAAAGACCTGAGACTAGGACGGAGATTTATCTTCCAACAAGACAATGATCCCAAACATAAAGCAAAATCTACAGTGGAAGGGTTCAAAAATAAACGAATCCAGTCTTAGAATGGCCAAGTCAAAGTCCAGACCTGAATCCAATTGAGAATATGTGGAAAGAGCTGAAAACTGCTGTTCACAAATGCTCTCTATCCAACCTCAAAGAGCTCGAACTGATAGAGACATACCCCAAGCGACATGCAGCTGTAATTGCAGCAAAAGGTGGCGCAACAAAGTATTAATGCAAGGGGACCAAAAAATTTTGCACGCCCCACTTTTCAGTTTTATTATTACAAAAAAAGTTTAACTGATCCAATAAATTTCGTTCCACTTCACAATTGTTACCCACTTGTTGTTGATTCTTCACCAAAAATGTAAAATGTTATATCTTTTTGTTTGAAGCCTGAAATGTGGCAAAAGGTTGAAAAGTTCCAGGGGGGCCGAATACTTTCGCAAGGCACTATATATATTGTCCCCCTGTGCAGCCAGTATATGATTCCCCCTGTAGTGTCAGTATATAATACTCCTCCGTTCCTCCTTTATATGTAATGGCCCTGTAGTACCAGTATATAATGCTCCTCTACTCCCCATAGTGTCAGTATATATATATATATATATATATATATATATATATATATACACTGCATTCCTGTATTGCCAGTATATAATGCTTCCCCTGTACACAACGATCTACTGTAGTTCCACCACTAGTACCAGTATATAATACCCCCTTTCCCCCTAGTGTCTGGTATACTAAATGTTAGACTACCCCCTTGGTGCCCCCTGTAATGCCATTGTTTAGTATCAAAAACAAAAAACAAAAACACAATTCACTACAGTTCCTAGTCATCCTCTGCACTGCAGGCCAGATACCTCTTCTGGTCTGTGGGCAGAGTTGCCACGTACCAAAGCTGTATTTTTCAGCTTTTTGAAACCAGAATTCTGGAGTGCAAGGCTTGGTTTCCTTTGGAAAGTTGGATAGTTTTGCTTATAATATGTCAAAAATCTTATGTATTATAAAATTAAAACTCCTGTAATTGGCCCAATTACCCTGAATGTTAGGAGCTCTTGGAACTCATGGAACTTTCCCCATGGATTAGAGATGGATAGACAAAGAGTTGCTGGAAATACACGTACTAACACTTGAAATTGAAAAGGATGAAACAAAACTATTATGAGCTATATGCTGAAGCAAGAAGTATACCTTGTTAGTAAAAGCTACAAGTTCTGAGAGGAAAATCAACCTTGTATTAACTTGGCATTCAGCAAATACTTCATTATTTGTCATGTTTTATTAATCAGACCATCTGGCTAGCTGACTGATTGGCAGCCACATATCAGTTCTAAATTCTGTAGTCAGGGGTTTTCAAGTGTCTTTCTATCCCATTTATTAGATTTAAAATTGACAACTTGAGTATAGTAAAAAGCAATAGATTGTTGTATATGTCACCCTTTGGCAGCATCTACCTAAGAAAACAAGTTTTAATCAAACTCCTTGTTGAACTTAAAGCCTTGCTCTATGACATGATGCATTATTCTCACATACATAGTTATGCAAAACTTTTAACTTTCCCTCTAATTGCACTTCTCAATGTAGACACTATAAAATATTTAAAAATATCTTCCATTTACAATAAAAAGTTAATATTTTATAACTAGAGAAGAGCGAGCATACTCGTCCAAGCTTGGTGCTCGTTCGAGTATTAGGGTACTCGTAAGTGCTCGCTGCTCGAACGAGTATCTCGCCATGCTCGAGGAAATGGCAACTTTCGCATCGTACATTTTTGGCGCCTATAAACTCAGTCAATCACAAGTCAGGAGACTCTGCGGTACACCCAGCATCACGTGAGGCCCTTACATGTCGATAGCAGGGGTTGGCTGGCCTGATCAGGTGACCCTGGAATATACTAGTGATTGGCCGCGGTGCTCGGCTCAGATGCTGTCTGGATGTCGTTAGGGATAGAGCTGCTGCGTTTCAGGGAGAGTGTTAGGGCCTGCATTTAGTTCTCTGTTAGGCAGGAATCACCCACAAAGAACCCAACAGCCCTTTCTAAGGGCTACAAGAATTTTTTTTTTGTCTCCTGGCTTGGCTGGCTGGCTAGCACTAGTAGTGCAGCTATCGCCATATATAACCCCCTTTTTTTTAATGTTATATCTCAGTGATACAAATCCATTTCACAAAGCAGTGTGGAACCATTCTG